>JAJMLL010000022.1:0-206788 GCA_030569655.1 Yamadazyma tallmaniae | reverse complement strand
TTCAATATTGTCATGCGAGAAAAGAACGCGACAATATCAGCCGTATATGCAATGAAATGACTCAATTTTTTATAGCGGAATTTTGCAAGCAGTTTACCAACGAGCAACGTTACAGGAGATTAGCGACCTGCAGTGTCGCCATTTTTTATTTTTCAGCTTCCCATCCATACAATTGCCTGCTCTTCTCAAAGATAGCTTTGGGGAAATAGGACACAATCAGTTTTGTATAGAAAGGCGTGTTATTAAGTAGTGTTGTAAGTTTTTTCTCTTTTGTTATAATTATTGATGTGTATTGAAGGATGTAGATTTGTAAATGTTAGCAGTTACTGCTGAATTTACCCCTGCCAAGAATTCCGATTTTCTTTTGATTCCGGCTGACGATGTCTATATTAAGTAAAGTATTGAATATTGCACTAAAGCTTGCAGTTTGGATTAACCTGAAACCAATCCACAATATTCAGCTTCTCCAAATATTGTAAAAACTCATGTAAACTTATGGCCAAGAAATCGAAATTGTCAGGTCGCAAACAGTGTATAAACTCACTTCTTCTATGCCATTTAGTAGTTCAAAAAGAAGTAAATTGCCGCCTTAGACCACTCGGCCATCCCTCCAAATTGATAGTAATATACCACTATAAATAGAATGGTTTGCTTTCTAGGCGACATTTTGATTTTCCAACATAAGAAGGACGTATTTTTCATTTCATTACTATAAACTTATTGCTATGTTATCATTTACTTAGCTAATAACTTGAAGAGGGAGAATTGTACAAAAGGATGATGAAAGACATACTCGAACTCAAGAGAGTACTTTTGATGTAGACGTTTGAGGCATAGTGTCCAAGTGAACGACCGAGAAATCGGAAGCACAAGAGAAACCTAGGGTTATGCATTCCAATAAATAGAACAGCAATAACTACAATAAAAGTTAGAAAGTTGAATCAATGTTTATTACAACTTGAATAATTCCTCGCCCACACCTGGAAAAGTTTTAGGGGTTCTCACAGCAATTCCAGCTGGGTATGCAATCACAGAGTCAATATCCCATATGCCAGCCTTGAAGTAAGGATCAGCCTTCAAAAATTCTATGATTTCATTCTTGCTGGAAGCCATTAACTGATAAGTACTACCTGCGAATTTGGTCTTCTCCACATCATGATAAAATGCACCTGCGGCTTTCACGGTTCCATCATTCACCACATCAGGGAGTTGCTTCAAGTGCACCGGTCTAATAGTACTTCTGTCGGTGTTAGGTTTATCAAATACTAGAACTACCCATTCAATTGCCGCCATTTTGTAGGATCTTTTGAAAATGAGAGAATTCATTGGGAACTTTGAGATTTTTACCTATCTCGAATTTCCATTTACGTGTCACGGCAACAAAGAGACGGGGTTATCGAAAATACCCCATTATTCAGATTACACCTGGCTCTCTATGGTTGTTTGCTTTCAAAGCTTTCGTTCGTGATCCTTAATTTATTAAGAGTTTATTTGATCAATTATATTATCGTAAAAAGGTTTAATGCACAATGTTTCCAGCTTCCATAGTGATTGCTTTGCTCTAGTTTGATTATTTTACTAGTGGGACGAATCAATCGTAAAGTTCTTACATCGCAAAACAACGTTCAACACTTTCGGCATTGTTTCCCCACCAGTTTGGCATCGTTACCACCTTTCCTGATGAAAAAAAAATAAATATCAACAAGACAGCCAAATTATAGCCCGTGTCCAACGCAGCTGCAACTAAGTAGTTATACTTCTTCCAAAATCCATGCTTGTAACGGTAGAAGTAGAACATGGTTATAGTGCCCCCCAAGAACTGGGAAAAGGGACCTGTAGAAATGTTACCATAAAAGGAACTCATGCAAGAAAAGAAGATTGTAGTATTCCATAACCGGAATTTCAATTTAGATCTAGGGAAAAGCTTGTGCAACGCAAAAACCAACACAGGACATACTAACCCTAGAAGAAATCCATATGGAAGAACAGGATATTGTTTGAATAAACGCTTAGGACCAAGAATCACGTACTGAACAGCGTTAGAATGATACGAAGCGATTTGTTGACCTGTCCATTGATGTAATGGATCTTCTTTAGTTCCATCTAAATATTCTCTTTTCTGCAGTAAAACCCATCTAAGGGCGGCATAGTTGATTGGGACACCAATCAACTCTCCCAAAATCTGTGACAAAAACACTGCTCTAGGAGCCAAGTGCATGTAGTGTCCGATCTTTTGATCTTGTAAGATATACTGGGCTCTGTACCACGCATCTCCAGCTATGCAACCATATACCATAGCACCAGCTGGGTGCTTGTGTTTGATATTCTGCACCATGTATCCATATAAGAGTTCATTAAAGGTTCCAATGGCCAATTGAAAATTGGAAAGTGCATACAACCACGCCAAAGGGGTAACAATAGCGGATCCAATAACAACTCCTACTATCATACACCACCATGGCATGAAGAAACTGTTGGTAGCAAGTATAACCAATAAAGTTATGAACGATGTTGCAAATAAAATCACATACCAGTATAATGGAACTTCTTCGTATGCAGCCTGCAATTTGTTCAATCTGTCATCAAATTGCTGGTTGATCTTCAAAGTACTTCCTTTCCTTTCTTTGAATCCTTTAATTATTTTCTTTAATGAAGAATTCAAAGGTTTGTAGGCAAATAAAAATACCCAAACAAATCCACTCAAGTACGACGCATAATCAAAAAACATGTTCCAACTTCTCTGTGCACCCAAGTACACTGGGCCGTTTACTTCATAGGCAGTTGCGTTGAACGACAAGTCGGGGTTCAAGAGAAGATTGGAAGGATACTTCTTTCCATGTTCTGTAAAAAGCCCATTCGACATTAATCCAAACTTGAAACTGGAAAGATTTCCCCATTTTGCTGCTGGAATAAGAACCCAGGCACTAAGCACAAACGCAATAAACTGTATCACCTGTACCCAATATGGATAAATCATGATTGTAGAAGTAATATTGGACCAGTCTAAGGTTAAATTTAAAAACCCCATTCCTCCAAGACCAGATCCTATGAAATTTGCTGTTGCATTTCTAGGTGCTACCCAACATAAAAATGCCAAAGATGATGTAAAAGGAAATATAAACTCTGGAAAGAATTGCCATACTGTTAAACCAATCAATACTATAAAAAATATCTTCATTTGTTTTTTGCCCAAACTTGTGTTGGAATCTGATTTAGCTTGTGTTTGGAACAAGTTGGTTTGCATCAAAGCTTGCGGCCAGATGAACTGAGGATCATGAAGGAGAAAGTTTCTGGCAATAGCAGCATAAGAATAGCCCACGAAAACAATTGCCCACATGAAAAAAACACAAACCCAACCATTTACTTTATCGCCATAGTAAAGTTCTGCCAATGCTATTGCATTGGTTGCGGCAGAACCAGTTGCACCACTGCTAGCAGTAATTGTGACCATAGCCGTCTCCTTGATACTCCAAGGACCAGGGTTCAAATTGAATTTGTAACGGCCAAATCCAACGTACTTCTTAGGTAGAACGTTAGCAAGCCACTTTCCAACCCAATGACAGGCTATTTGAACAAAAAAGATGGAGTACGCCGCAGATGTTGTACGGAACGAGTTCATGGTACTAAGAAATGCTCCTGGGGCAACAAATATAACAGAAAGTAATAAATACCTGAAAGTTATCAACGGAATAGTTGGGTCATCTTCCAAAGGAACAACTTCTTTCACCACCAATGGAATATCTTTCAAGTCGTCTTCTTCGATTGAGCTGCTTTCCTCTATATCAACCGATTCCAATTTGGGTTCCAGTTTGAAATCTAGCTTGGAATCCAGTTTGCGGTCCATCTTAGAGTGGATTTCCTGTAGTTCTGACATTTGGATTTCATACAAATCCAGGTTTGTTTGGGACCTATTATATAGTCACATTGTGCACATATTTTGGGTCACGTGAAATTTGACAGGTTTCTGCATATTATTACTCAAGCCATAGTTTCAGTTTTTGGTGTAACATAAAGCCGCTCGAGAAAGCGGGAGACTGTGGCGTTGAAGACAGGAATGAGTTTGCTTACCTATTATTTTGTATGAATTTCTGATAGCATTTCTTCAGATTCAATGATTTTAGATAACATTGTTGGCTGATAATGTAGGGTTTCAGGAGAGCATAATTTTCAAAATCAACTTGAATAATAGAAAAGCTAGCTCTCCATATATCCAAGATTACGTATTTTTTAACAATCATATATGTGTACATCAGAGATACTAGTATTCAATTACAATATCTTTCGGCAAATGTGACGTAACGAAGAGATACCGGAGAAAGAACAACATCCACGCTTTTTCTATTGTGTGAAAATTTGCTTGTAAAGCTAAGTAGAATATGTGTACATGAGTCATTTCATTTATAGGTTAACGGAAGCTTTCAACGGAAGATAAGAAGGTTTTTAATTTCGGCCGAAGTCTACTAAACCATTCCTTATGTACTTTAGTGTCTACATAAGAGAATACTTGGATCAAAACCCCATACTGGATTACAACTAGTGCAAGATGCATATTCTCGTTAGCAACTTCAAAATAAGCATCAGGCAAGATCGAATAACCTCTTCAGTTGATTCTTCGAAGTCATAACTTCAAAAATACACGTAAGATATTGAATAACGGTTCTGGGAACAACCCACATTCTGTAAGCTTATAGCCAAATCATAAAAGTCCTGATCTTGAGTAGATAGAACGTCATGAAAAATTCACTTGCTTGCAAGCCTCATTCCTAGGCTTACAGCTGTTCAAACCCTTTAGCGACCCTATAGACCGTTATAATTCGTTTCCTGAAGAAAATAGCTGGTCGTGTGTGAACCCGGATGACTTCAGTTGAATTCTCACAAATCTGAATACATCAAAATCTAATATGTCAGAAACACAAACCGAAACAAAACCCTTGGTTGCTGATAGTTTGAGAATCTGTACAGTATGTGCAGCTAACAACAATAGATCTATGGAATCGCATAAGCAGTTGAAAGATGCGGGATATAATGTCAACTCTTTTGGAACAGGTACAGCTGTGAGGTTGCCTGGACCAACTGTAGATAAACCTAATGTCTATGAATTTGGAACTCCCTACGAAGAAATATTGCAAGATTTATTGTCCCAAGACAACAGAAAAACTTATGAGTCCAACGGTTTGATACATATGTTGACTCGTAATAAGCTGGTAAAAACAGCACCTGAAAAATGGCACCTCAATGCTTACGCAGGCAAATTTGATTTAGTTATTACATGTGAAGAGCGTTGTTTTGATTCGGTGGTAAGTGACTTGATGATGAGATTGAATGAAGACAAGGGCGATAATGATATAAAAAGAATAGTGCATATAGTAAACGTTGATATTAAGGATGATAACGAAAATGCTATTATTGGTGGTAACGGAATCGTCAAACTAGTGAATATGGTTCACGAGTTCAGGAGGAAAAGTAAAGAAAGATCACTTTCTGGCGACTTTGAGGACGAGTCTAGTCTTATATTAGAGGATCAGATGATGAAGATTCTTACTGAATGGCAAAAGGACCACAGCCATTTACAAACCATATATACTGTAGCATATTATTAATGTATAATAGAATTGTTTTATCATTTCAATACTTTAGCATGTTTATAGCATGTGCTTGGAGTGTGATTTTGTTTTGTAAGAACTGGAAGTTCTCTTTTTTATCTCTTATTGCTGTGGTGTGTCTTTCATTAGTACGCGATGGAAAATCGAGATGAGAATAGGTTCAACTATGGATAAAAAATCAAAGATATTTAACACCAGGCAAATCCGAACAGAGTACACATCTCCAGACTACAAAGATGGGATACTCTCTATCCCAGAGTTTCTAAAATCAAGAAAATTTGAAATTAACTCATTTGAATTAAGTCAATTAAAAACCAAGTACGCTGCATCAACAAGAGTGTTTCAAAGTCTACCACGTACTTTAAGAAGAAGAACTGCGTCTCACAACGTCAAAAGAATACCCAAGAGACTTAGAAATAGGGCATTGAGAGAAATGGCTGATACTAATATCACCAAAAAGAAGAAACTAACCGGTAGAGATGTCTACAAGATGAAAATGTCAAAGAAATTATTGAAACTTGCATCTAGAATTAAGCTTATGAAAGGAATACCCGAAATAAGTGAAGAATCAGTTAAAAATAGAATCAAGAATTTAAATAAACAGTTGTTGGCATTAAAGAGTACAAAAGAAAGGACACCATTGAATAATGTAATGGGGTCGTATGATAATTCCGCTTTCAATGCACTTGCTCCTAAACCAAAAGGAGGCATGAGGTATTATAAGCGTCAGAAAACACATGTGTGGTTAACAACACATGTGTGGCATGCTAAGAGGTTTCACTTGATCAAGCAATGGGGATACCAGATTCCTTTGACACCTACCCAAAAGTGTTATAAATCGATTAATAGAGCCAGTAAGAACGAGTGCATTATTTTCGACACTTCGTACTATGGTATTGGAATATTTGATCTTGATTTGGATATCTTGAAGACTTTGATAAACGAGAGCAAATCTGTGTTTTCAGGAACGAAAGCATATTTCGGTCCCATTTACAACAATAAAACGTTGTTAGGAGAGGCATTGGTATACGTCAATCCAACCTTAAAGAAAGTATTATTCAAAGTTCATCCTTCCATATATGAGGCTGTGTTTAATAATTTGAGAGAATTGAAAGTTAACGTTCAGGATTGTAGATATGCATTGGGAAACATTGAGTTGATAGGACCAAAAAGTTTGCATGCGCTTAACAAGATCTTTCATACTAATAACAAGGACTTCCAGAGTTTGGGTAAGTACCATGATTCCTTGAGAGATGGTACAGTTTTTAGTTTGAGCATAAAAGATCCTAGGTTGTGGAAGAAACCCAAGTTACCACCTTCCCAACAAGACGACCTTAGTTATAACGATTTGATTATAAAGGTTTCAAATGGAATTATTGATAATGAAATGATAAATCAATTATTGAGTCCTGAAGGAAGATACAGAAGTTACGAAAACCAACTAACAACTAAGTTATTGAATCAACATCCTAGTCCCGAAACTACTAAAAATATACCAATTTTAGTAATAAAGGCGAACGGTAAGTGGCACTTGATCTGTCCATGGTTTTGGGTATTGCCTATTTGGTTGCAATTGAGTAAGGTTCAGCACATGAAGTTTGGAGGTCAGAGACAGTTGGAACAGTACAACTTTGAACAGGGAAAGTTGAGTTATCCAGCAGATTACCCCTTCCTCCAAAAATCATGGGAATTATTGAACTTAGATATAAAATTGAATTTAATCAAGTATGACAAGCTACCAAAGAGCAAACAAAACTCCTTTCAGTTCGAACATGGGTTGGTACCTTTTGGAGCTGATTGGGAGTATTTGTATCGTTTAAAATTTTTCAGCAAAGACAGGAATATTAAGAAAGAGAACTCGCTTTCTTCTTTTGACGGAGTCGAGAGGGTTATTTCATCAACTGCTGATTTGATAGAGGCTATCAACGAAAGTAGAACACAACAATTGTGCATCAGTGATGACAAAACAGATACTGATAAATTGACAATTAAACCAATCTCCATCCAAATCAAGAGTAGCTTGACATCAGGGGCTAGAATATATCACAAAGAAGTAGATATGCTCAACTTGATAGGATTTGTTACCACCGGAAACTATAACTTGAACCAAGGAATCAGCTCTGGAATTGGATACATTGTTGAAACCTTTGACTCCTCTGGCTTAAATGACATAGTCATCAGAAATCCCAAATGTTCCAAGCTGCATAAACCAATTTCAGTTAGGTTACTTTGAGTTTACCTTTACATGCTTCAAATAGTGTACATAGTCAATAGAAAACTGATTCAAATTTTGTCATACACGACTTGTAAAAACTATTTAAACTCATCGGTCGCACTGCAAAATCTTCATACTTACCTAGAGACGTTAGAGGAGATCAAGTAGTCCTTTAACAGTTAGCTTTTAATTGCATTGCACTTCGCTATAAAGGTATAATTCCAACTAATTCGTTAGTGTGGGTCTCATAATTTTTGATTTCAAATCGATTATTTTCAATAATCACTTCAGTGACTAGTGAAAAGCTTTATTAGTTAGTTGAACTGGTTGTTTAGAATATTTTGGTTTACGCAAAGGGTTATAACATCGATTATAGCCTACAGGACGAACGTAATGAGAGGTACTGTAGAGAAAGAACTATTTACCCCTTAGACTATACTACATCAATCCTTACCCTTTAGTCGTCACCTCCATAGAACCATATCTTAGAGATTAGGCTGGTAGCTAAACTCATTTAAAAGGAACATTCAAAAGCTTCCCCATACCCCCATATTGTTGCAACATTCTCTCTGTTTGCATTCATGACAAACCTAGAAAGTATTCACCAATAGAACATTAACCAGTCATATTCAATAATATCTGCGATAATGTAAATCTTTTGTGTACGGCGTCAGTTCCTTGTGTATGTTAAACCTTATTGTTTACAATTCCATCAGTTTTGGATGGAGGACTTTTCTCGGAATTGAAGTCGCGTGCTGGCTGTATTACGACAATAAGGGGAATCTAGAAGAGAAAATTACAGTAAGAATTTCAGGTTGTATTTAAGCTTTTGTATGTTTGGATTGCTAGTAGCCATCGAATCATACACAATATCAGTTGTTCTGCCTGAACAGGGCTTTTCTCGATGAGTATAAAAGTTCAAATGTGCCAAGTCCACATCCAATAAGCTCTTCGAATCTTTCAATCAAAGCTTCTCATTCATAATTGAATAAGATGAATAAGAAGGTGAGGTTCAAGTATATACTTTAAAGAGTTGTTATCACCATTATCCCACTAGCGCTTATTAATTATGGATATTGGCTTTGTCTTGATAAGATTGCTAAAAATAACTCCGAAATTTCGTAAAACGTTTTTAATCTGGTTTTGAATTTCCACTAAAATGTCGCACGAGCGGAAATGGGAATGTACTACTATAAGCTAAAGAGCAACACTCAAAACTGCTCTTCCCAAAGATAACCCAGGTAGAGCATGCTGAAAAAGATTTATCTTGATAAGCAGTGGAAATCAACAGAAGTAGTAGGTTGGCAACTAAAATTTCAAATGTTGAATGAAAAAACTTTTCATTGCTATTTCCGCTTACTAGCTGCCGCCAGATGTCGTAAACATAGCAAGAACCGGCCTCGGGTGAACTAAGTTACTGGATTTGACGAAACTGAAGAAATGAGTAACAGGATGTCGTCGATCCTACTACCAAATTAGGTAGCACATTTTCCCCTTCGAGGCAGTGACAAAATTTTTCTGCTAGAATTTGCGTTCTCAACTATTGTTCAACGACATCTATTTAAAGATGCTTATTACTATCTTAATGACAATAGGACAACAATATTGAATATTAGTAGAGCATCTACTTGCTATGATATATATTATGATATCGCTAGGAAAGGAATTTGACTTGTTTGTTTACATGTCTAACATTCTAAAGTTTTACTTTAGTATATAATTTGCTACTACCAGTCTACCCGATTTTCATTCGTATCTCTTTCTGGTCTTGGCTGCTTGTAACGACTGCTGTCAAGAAATTGACATTGTGTCTGTATTTATCCTAGTAGATGAGTTACGCTGATAACTTCTATCATACCTGAGCACTCAGTACCACCGTAGTCATCTCCGTACTCTCAGAAGGGGGGCAAATCAAATGTTGCGTTATTATGGCTAAGGAGCTTACCTGTGTATAATACGGTAAATGTCGCAAATTCTTGTTGTTATATTTTTTATTTTTTTCAACTTGTGCAATGTCTGTACTAATTAGGAAGTGTTTTCAGAGTAATCTAATATTTCATCTGCCCAAAAATTTTGCAGAACAGAAAGGTATAAAAGAGTAAACATTCCCTAGAAAAAATTTTTATACTTTTTAAAGTCCAACAATTAATTCATTCGCTATGCAATTCAAGACTGTTTTCACCGCTGCTGCTTTAGCTGCTATTGCTTCTGCTTCTAACGTCACCGTTACCACCAACGTTGTTGTCACCGACTTCACCACCTACTGCCCAGAACCAACCCACTTCGTTGTTAACAACAAGACCATCACTGTTACCGAACCAACCACCATCACCATCACTGGTGAATGTACCATCCCAACCACTTACACCACCACCAAGACCTGTACTTCTTGTCACGAAAAACCAACCCCTCTTCCAACCGTTGAAACCGCTAACGCTGGTAACAAGGTTGCTGTCGGTGCTGTTGCTGGTTTGGCTGCTGTTGCTGCTTTGTTCTAAATTATATAATTTGTGTCAATATAATTTGTTTCAATATAATAGCTTAATTCAATTGTATCTCTTGTATCTCTACTCGTAAAACTTGCGTGGAGTCTCGCAATTTTGTAACACTGTAAGTTTGTTTGAATGTTAAAGTCTAGGGAGATTTTCGAAGAGTTCCCTTGCAAAGATGTAACCGAAAGTTGAAATTCATTTATCATAATTCACTGGTTTGCTACTTGATTCTTTCAGATTGAAATCCTTTACTGGGAATTACATGAGTCTTATTCTATTAATTGCAAAAGTTTTCGTTCTGTGTTGAATTACTGATTATTTTCCCTAGCCTTTCTTCAAATATATTTTAGATAGGTAAGCACTGGTGACAGCAGGTTTATTGAGTTTTATTTGTCTCTTGTATCTAATATCCCCTGTTACCTCTTGTATACTCTACGACTCAATATGGACATTTGAGGTCGTTAAATTTTAGCTCTTTTTTGATGAATTTTTTATAGGTTTTGTAATTTTCACATAACAATTTTGACTCAGCTACAAACAAGGTAAATAATTTTCAACAAATAAAATTACTTTATATTACTATACATTGTGCCCAGTTACCCTGCTATTGCAGCAGTCTCACTAAAGACTCTTCTTAATCTTTCATTACCTAGCATCATATTACCCAATCCTTCCCTAATGACATTCTTGAAGTTTTCGATTACCTCGAACTTATATCCCATTCTGATAGAAATAAACAACGACGAGATAATAATCAAGATCGGTAACCAAAAAAATAGTAACATCTTGTCATTCTCCACTGTTTTTCTTGGATGGTTAATATATGAGATGATCATATCTTCTGAACTATCAGAATCTTCATCGATCTTAGACACCCCTACTTCTTGTGACCTTTCTAGTGCTTGATCATATGCGGTTTCACCTCCCTCATTTACGGTACTGGAACCAATCTTGGGGGAGCTGGTGGCTAAATTGAGTTGCCTTTCGATCAAGGACTTAGGTTTTGGTTTGTTCAATGGTCCAAATGGGAATAAGTCGTCATAGGTTGGCAAATCTTCATCTGAGTTGTTGAAAACATCCTTAACCTTTTGCCAGAGGCCTTTTTCTTTGCCATCTGTAGTTTCATTATCATTATCGTTATCATTACTAGCATCTCCCTCTTTTGCGGTGTCTGCATCATCTCTGTCTGTTTCCGCACCCACATCAATAAATAACCCACTATTCTCTTCAACAGGCAACACTGGTTCTTCTCTGGTATGAGTGAAGTTGTATACATCATCAATTTCACTAAATTCGCTGTCTGCAAATTCACTTTCATCTTCAATCATCTTGCTGATATGGACTCTTGGTTCAAGCATAGAACTTAAGGAGTCGATGGATCCATATTTAGTCAAATTGGTTTTGCCTGCAGTATTATTGAAGGAGTCAAATTCAGGAAACATATCAATGACATTTAAGTCACAATAATCACGGATTCTTTCATCAACACTGCTACATCCTTTGAAAAGATCAATCAATTCACGGTGACCAAATATAGCTCCATAAAACAAAGCATTGCAATCTTGGTTATCCTTGTAATCAACTTGGCATCCATGGTGGATCAAAAACTTGACCAAGTGAATATAATTCTTGATTGTGGACAAATGCAACAAGGTTTGGCCTTGGACGTTGCTCAACTGCCAGTTTGGAATTGTAGGGCAGTTAGGCAAGTCAACTAATTTCAAAAACTTGATTAAGGTTTCTTCGGTAGGAGAAATATTAAGCTGGTGAACAATTCCTTGTGCACTTGTGTACCAGTCTTCGGTAGTTTCCATCTGCTCTAGGTTATCCTGAGGTGAATTACCAATTGAACCACTTGCAATCATGTTTGCAGGAGAGCCCTCAGTGCTGCCACTACCCACAATTCTTTTGGCAATATTCCTGGCATCCTCCAACTTACCGTTCATCTTCAATCCGACAATCTGCAATGCTAATTCAATTAGCTGTTTATCCGTATCATCAGTGTAAGTGAACACTTGCTGTTGACTAGATATTTCATGTCCATCAAAGCTGACCAAGACTTGACCAGGTTGGGAAGCAGGTGGCAAGTAAGTGACAATAGTTGAGTCAGACCAGCAATGTGTTGCTAACGCTGCGTTAGTTCCAAACTTAACTGATAAGTTTGGATTGAAGTTGAAACCCAACAATGTGATTTCAATACCACCTCTTACTGGTCCCTGTGCTGGAATAATACGCAAAATCGTTGGTACATGCGTGTTTGTAGGACCAGGGTTATTGCCATTTGTTAAACTATTCAAACCGTTATTTAGACCAAGGGTATTGAGACTATTTATATTGTCAGGTATTCTTGAAGTTGGTTTTGAAATTATTCTGTTCACACTGGTGTTAGTGTCACTATTACTAATTGGAGAAAATCCACTGACAGGTCCGTTGAACATTGGGTTGTTAGTACTGTGTGAGTCATCTATGGACAACTTCTTACGTTTCATATTTCTTTCTGATTCATTTGTAGTCATGTCTGATGATTCATCGATTGAATTTGGTGAAATAGGATGTTCCTCAGGTATTGGAGTTGATATATTCGAAATCATACTGGTGTTACCGTTCAAGTTACTATTGGTAACATTTGTACTATTGACGGAAGATTTACTTGAAGTCAATACGCCAGTTGTAGATGGGATACTCTGGGAAACACTGTTTGGCTTCTTGCGGTCCATAATCATAATATTAGAACTGACATTCTTACCAAGGATTTCACCCTTGTAGTTCTTCAAGACAATCAACAACTTGAAACCCTTTGATTCTTGGTGATGCCTGCAATAGCATATCAATCTAGCACTTAATTCAATCGATTTACTAGTTATTAATCCAGTTGGAGGAGGGAATGAAAGTATTTCCTTACAGTTAAAAATGATTGCTTTCTTAACCATATTTTCATCTGACCAGGTATTAGGGTTGTTTTTCACTATTCCATTTGAGTTATCAGGACTGGTAGTTGAAGTTGGTAATGATGCTGGGGTGCTGTAGTTTCCTGGAATGCCATCTTCGGCACCTAAACGTCTTCTAGAGGCCCTTTTTTGTTCTCTTTTGATGCACTTGGAACAAATACTACAGCTCTTGGTCAAATCTGATTTCATAACGTAGCAATCCAAGAAAATCAAGTTCTTCAAAATAAGAGGGTTCAAAGTTTCCAACTCATCTGAAAGACAAAATTTGTTTTTGGATATTAAGTCTTGGGGTAAGTGCAACAAGTTTTCATTAGGTGATGGTGATAAGTTCAAGTTGATCTTGATTTGAGTTTCTACTCTTGAATATTCTGGCAAATTGGATATTGCTAACTTGTACGGCAAGGAATTCAATGCTTCAGGGGAAAAGTCTAGCATTTCAGTTGTGGGGTTTATGGAATCAGGAATGTAGTTCATGTTATATTTTCCGAATTTCAACTTTGAGATACTATCTCTTAACAAATCATATTCATTAATTGACTGGCCATTAACATTATTCAATCCGCTTGTAGTACTATTAAAAGTAGTAGTGCTTCTATTTCCATTCAATCCGGCAAGGTATTCATATTCGGACTTGATCTTATTATTGGCACCATTCAAATTAAGTTGACTTGAAGAGCTTTGATAGAACTCTAATTCATCTTTTACTTGGGAGTTGCTATTAGGACTGATGCTGTTGTCATCCAAATTGTATAAATTGTAGTTGTAATTGGCATCAAGATTGTTCAATATTTGGTCATCTTCTTGCTTTATCGACAACTGACTATCAATTTTAGTATTCTTGAAGTCCAAATCATTTGAAGGCACGTCGTTATCAAAGTTTTCAAACACTTCTTTGTTTGGGGAATAGCTGTCGTAAACTCTTTGATCCAAGAATTCATCTAAGATATCCTCGTTATTAAATAACTGGTTATCCAAATCATTCATATAAGTCATGTTGAAGTTGGCTTTTCCACTGCAGGTAGTCTACGAATAGAACGGCCAAATAAACAGTTTGGGGAACAGGTTTCGTAGTGTGAAACTAGGTGTGACTAAAGAACAACTCTTGAATTTTACTTGGGATTTATATTCGGTACAGAATGGATACTCTGTTTAGAACGGTACAATTGTGATTTGAAGGCAAAAGATATGTGTATGGAGGTGTCACTTATTTAATACGCAATCCGTAGTGAAATATGAAAAAATTCTCTGCATTTTTTTGTTGGGTTCTGGCGCAGAAAAAGGATAGGTCACATGTTTAGTCATGTGCCTCAGGGTGTGATACTTTGAGGCATTCACAATGTAGGAAGTTGATCTTGGTTGCTAGAGTGAATAAATGCTATGTGACCTGGTATCATCTAATGCGGTCTTTAAGCTTGGTTTCTTCTTCTAAAATTCTTTTTTATGTCATCAATAAGCGTGTCAACTACCATTTCATTAATGAATCACTACAATTATTCGAACTTCGTTGAGTGCGATGAAAAATTTCGTACTTTATTAATATGCCTAAGAATACATTATATGTTACAGGGTTTTCCAAGGAATCCAAGGCAGCTGATTTGGCTCCTGATTTTGAAAAGTATGTATGATTTAGAAGGGGCTAATTTGTTTGGTCCAAAACGTTTCCTATAGACGAGGACTAAATGATACACCAATCGATTAGTTTGCCTTGTGATGTGACCAAATAGTTTGACAGCTGTAAGGAACAAGCTGTTATGGAATATCAGTAAAGTTGAATTTTGCTATGGATACCTTAATTCAATCTTCTTTATGGCTTAGTGAGGTTATGATTCAGCTAATGTTATAGTTTCTTAGGTCATCAAATGACATTGCATTGGAAATATTTGCATTCCATAACCTCAGTAAATCCTATACAGATTCTTCCACTACAGGCCAAGAATTCAAGCTACCGTAGCTATTTGGGCCTTGAATAAAGTCAAACATATCATCACACTCCAGGTAGTTAATTATGAGAATCAATACTAATATCTAGATTTGGTGAATTGGTTAGATTAGACATCCCACCTCCAAGAACGGACGACGGTGAAAAATATGCATTTGTAGAATATAAAAACTTAGAAGATTGTGAAAAAGCCATGGAGGAGCTCAACGGTAAAAACTTACCATACACCATCAACGAAGGACTCGTTGTTCAGATGGCTAGATCTGATCCATATTCTGCAAGAAGAGGAAGAGGCAGCTACAGCAGAGGAGGTTATGGTAGAGGTGGATACGGAAGAGGTGGTTATGGTAGAAGCTACGGCTACGGTGGCCCTGGATATGGCTACGATAGAAATGGATATGACTATGGATACGATTACGATTATGGCTATGATGGATACGAAGGTTATGGCTATGGTGGTGGATATGGAAGCTATGGTGGAAGAGGTGGCTATAGTGGTAGAGGTAGAGGTGGTTATGGCTACGAAAGCAGAGGTGGTTATGGATATGAAGGAAGAGGCGAACCAAGAGGCGAACCAAGAGGTGGATACAGTGGTAGAGGCAGAGGTGTCAGTAGAGGTAGAAGCAATGAAAGAGATTCATATGACTTTGAATCTAAAACTGAAACAAAGGATGGAGCATACGAAAGAGGAAAATACTCGAGGTCTCCGTCCAGATCGCCTGCCAGAAATAGATCAAGGTCACCAGTCAGAGAATAAATCTATAGAACAGAAGAATGCTTTCCAAAGAAGATTGTAATATACTGTATAAATGCAACAATAATATATATTTACTTATATTTCAGCCCCAGTAAATAGAAATGGTAAACCGCTAGGTCTTACGCCTCCACCCATCCTTGAAGATATGGCAGCTGCAGAATTCGATGGTCTGGCAGTTGATTTAATGCTTGTTTCTCTGAAAGTCATTAGTATACAAGTGAGAACTAGACTGTCGGTTTCAACTGACTTGGTTGAACTAATAGCTTCATCTAAGCTATTATAATCTCCTGTCTGGTATAGCTCAATCTTTCCAACCTCCGAGTATTTCTTTGGAATTAAGCTAAGCAGATCATCATACCCCAACAGATCGGTGAATCCACCAAAAGGTGGAAGGTTATTAGGTATGTACTCTCTGAGGTTAATGTATCCAGTGCCATTATAGATCAGAAAGTTGTCACACATTAACGAATTGTTAGGATTCGGATAAGGGTTAGGATACTCTGTAGGATCCAACCCGCTGGTATCTTCCACAGTCCTTTTCTTCACAAGAGAACTGATTTCGAACCCTGGCTTTTTATTTATTATGTTATCACACAACGATGGCTTGTTTTTGTCCACCACCAATATTTTCAAAGTAGGATTGTATGATAAGGCATATGCACTTATTACAGGTGTTCCTAAAATCCTAAACCTAGTCTTTTTGTACACAAAATCTGTAAATGGTTTGAAGTTGTTCTGGAAAGCCAAAACCTTTAGGGTTGAGCCATTTTCAAGTGTGAACTCAAATTTGTAGCTTCTTACTTCTTGATGCCTTTTAACTGTTACTGTGCAGAAGGTAAAAGTTTCAAAATTCTCTTCATCGTCATCCAGGTCAAGATCTTCCCTTGGGGGAATAGGAACCTCTCTATACTTTTTAAAAATAATAAACGGTGAATTTTTACGGAAATTGGACATGTATGGCACAACAACCTTAAAAAGTGGCAATCCACTTCCTCGTAATTTATAACTAACAGGAATAAGATGATTTCTTGTATCTATTATACCTTCAGTTTTCGAGTTCTCTTTTCTAGATTTATCCTCTTTTCTTGGTTTATCCTCTTTTCTGATTTCGTCTATAACTTGAAACTTTCCATCAGCATCGTACAAAGTAGTAGAGCTCTTGCGGTGTTTTTTCATTTGACTACGCAATTGACGGAATAATTGGAAGCTATCGGCATTAGGAAACACATAAGTGGTTCCTTTAATAAACTCGTTGGCAATTATCAACTCACGTTTGAGATTATAGGTTGAAAGACCTCTATTCATAATTGCAACACCTGTTGTGGAGTCAATGGGCACATTAAGAACTGTTGGTATGTCATCATCACTCAAGTCCATGTTTGCAGCTGTAATCTCACTTTGGTGGCCATGATGAAGGATTTCTTCTCTTGCTTGAGCAGCTTCTTGTATCTGTTCTAGTCTTAGTCTCCTTAAAACAAATGGCAAATAATTATCAAAATTTTCAATATAAGTATCCTGTAGTTCTAACCTATGGGAAAAATCATTGTTCAACGTAGCTGTTTCTGATAAAGGAAGAGACGAGGTAGGCGAGACTGTGTATTCATCAATCTGAAGATTATCATTTTGTAATGTGAGTCTAGTTTCTTGTGTGACACTATAGGACCTGCTTGGATTGATTTCAGGATGCCGTGTATCTAGGTGTGTGTCTGGAGCACTTGATCTCCGTTTGAAGAATCGTTTCATAAGGATTATTTTGCAAAGGCTTGCTCGATTTGTTATCGTCTTATCTACTTACGTAAGCGTACTATTGAGGTGGGGTGTTTAAGAGCTTCGAAAAGGGTTTAAGGGTCTTAGGCCAACAAAACCAATTCCGGTGGCTTTGGTACAAGGATAATGAGAGTTAGCATGATGAAGTAGGGTTGAATTTGGTTTAGTAGTAGTACGGGTTACTGATAATCTTTTTCCAACAAAGGATCATTTTGAATAATAGCCTTTGTTTACGGCCGGAAGTTTAATTGGTGGAACTTATGCTGCATATATAGTCTATTATGAAATGGAGGTTGTGAAAACCTTTAATAAATCACCATGAACATGAGGTATTAATTCAAAACTAAATATTTTCAGGTCTACATCTCTTTTGAATGAGTTCTGCATAAATTCTTGTAGAATTGTGTCTTCGAACATTATTCATGAGCAGAGCCTCAAGAGCCTAACAACTTTTATCATATAATAACTACACAGTTTAATCAAGCTTCACCAGTTTGCTTCTTGACATACTCCCATAAACTTTTCAACAATGACTCAGGCAAAGTGTACAAGTCCATAGTAAATTCCCCATTATCCACGTCGTTCTTGATATTCATTTCGTTGGTTTTATTATCAGTAACCATCTGGACTATGACAATTAAATCGTCTTCATTTAACTTGGTTAAACCATTGGCCAACTTTTCCAAGTCAACAGATCCTCTCACAGCATTGCCGTTTGGTCTACCGGTTGGAACGGCTCCATTTCCAGTCTTTAACTTCTTCAGTTTATTGCCGTTGAAATCATTGGTGTTGCTGCTATTACGTTTGCTCAACTCTTCCATGGATGGCACAGGCCCAGATTCCTGTAACAACTTGTTCAAAATCGAAGATTTGTTGGTTGGAATGTTAATTGTGTGGTCGATAGTGTATTTTTCCTTCAAAAAGTTCAAGTCATGATGGATTTTACGTTCGCCCAACTTACCATTCAATCCAATTAGGTGGATTGAAATTGGTATATCGAACTCACCCCATCCTTGCTCTTCAACTGTAAATGGTGGGGTTTTGGTAGATCTGATTGGGTTGGCAAAAGTAGGGTGCAAAGTATAGGTGACCTTGTCTAATATATTGGCAGGGATCTCGTTGCCTTCCTGGTTTAACAAGGACACAGATATTGTCCATTTTCTCATTGGAAAGTTTTCAACAGGAGGAACATCAGTCATGACATGTTGCTCGGTGGTAACTCTCACAATTCTTTTTACTTGCTAAACAAACAGTTAGTATTCAAGTAGAAAACCGGTTTTATGTAGAGGCTCTCACCAAAAAGTTTTAAGCATCACTATGATAAGACTACTTACGTCTGACATCTTGGATATGTTTTTTTTATGTTCAACGCGCATTGTTGATGGTAGAGTGCTTGATGATAGTATTGACGATTGATCAAGTGTTGAATACTGCCAATGCTTTAATTAATTGGTGTTCCGGATCGTTCTTGAATGTTTTTGCACTTGTATGAACCCTCAAGTATTAGTGCTATTTCAATTCAAGTTAGCATTAACAAATTCACACCCTGTGTTAGTAGGATGTGTCTTATTGTGATTCTCTGTAAAACGTTTATACCGATTATTAAGCACTATATGTAGACATTAATTATTAGAGATTGAGTGTTTGCTTATATTGCCTCATTGATTCTAGTTACCAATCTGACTTGGCATAGTAACTATAGGGAAACACACAATAAAAGCAATAGAAACATCGGAGAAGCTGTGACAAACACTGTGCCTGAATTCAAGGTATGGTTATGGTTGACTAAGGAGAAGCTACGGTTAAAATCTAAAGCCGATCTGGGTTGGTAGCTGATTGTGGACCCGGTTTTAGTCAGTTTATGAGCTCTATAATATAACATAGAAGATTTCGTGAACGATTTTGTAGTCGTTTGAGAAGGGGTTTCGGAAGAAGCCACTGAAGTTGCAATAATGAATCCTCTAGATGTCCAAGTAGATAAGGATTTGGAACTAGTGTTCAGTTTTGAGATTGTAATGACATTTGGAGTTTTTTCAGTAGTTACGATCATTGTTCCTAATTGAGTAGATTCTTCTACTGTGAATTCAGCACAACCAGTTGGAAGTTGCTCCAAATGGCTTGTAAATTCTGAAGTTGTAATAGTGCTCGGAATGAAAAGAGTATGCTCTGACAATAATGTGCCAGTAATATCACTACTGAGTATTTTCGTATTGAAGTTGACCATTAGTGAATTAATTGTAGAAAACCCCGTTTCAAGGTCGGCTGGTACCGAAACTGAGACGTAAGTTGGAGAAAGAGTAGGAGACCACGTATCTTTTGTGGGTCCCAATACGTAGTTCAGCGTATTGTTCTCAAAAAGACATTCGTCATCATCATCATCATCATCATCATCATCATCATCATCATCTATTGTTAAGGTGGTGACGTTATTGTCAGAGAAATCTTTATTAGTGCAGATGTCGCACTCAAAACTGCTGGTAATATTGGGCATGTCTGAAAGAAATGTTGGAAGAGGTTCCCCAATCAAGGTTTTGAAGACCTTCTCTCTTTCTGTGCCTGTTTCAACCTTGTTTGTTGAAATATTTTCCGTCATAAATCCCACAAAATCTGTAAACTTTGAAGGATATGGGCTCGTATCGGACTTCAAAACGCTGCATGACACTTCTTCCCCAGCTTCCGTGCTGGAAGCACTTGCTTTTGTCAAGGACATGTGTTTCTGTGATGACGTGTCCACTGTTTCTTGGGAATATAGAAATCCTATTGTTTTAACCACTTCGCTTGGAAAAGGTTTAAGCTTGCTCATCTGATAAGTTTCCTCGAGTAAGGTTTCATTTTTCAAATTGCCCATTTCTAATCTGTGGGTAATTGTATTGTAGGAGCTATTGTTTAACCCATCACCAGAATTATTCGCCAGATCATTAATTGCATTTACATCATCATTTCTATTGTCACTGCTATTACCTGCTGGGTGGGTATTATTGGTGCTATTGTTGACATTCTCTCCTGACGTGGTAGGAATTCCCTTGAAAGTTGCCTGATTACATGGACTTCCAAGAACGAAGTGTCCGTCAGGTATGTTCCAGCAATCATCCTCGTCTAAAGTAACCTGACTTTCCCTTTCTTCACCTACGCTTGCATGAGAAGGGATTAGGATACTATGTGCGCTTGGAATTGGACTGCAGGTTTGACAAACCGTGCCTGATGAAAAAAATAATGTCTCAGGTTTAGAATAGTTACTGTGTGCAACCAAAGTCGTGGATTCTGATTTGGTTGTGGTGGCAATTAGATCTGCATAACCTTGAGTCCTATCAACGTAAATTGTCTTTGTTACAATTATTGTAATACCCCGGATCGTAAGAAACCAGTAAAATAAGCTGGCAATCATTTTCTCGGTTCCTACTTGTGTTACTCAAACCAGTAATGTAATTGATAACTTCAGCTCAACTCCTTGTAAAGGTTTTACGTTTTCCCTATCTCGTTTAATCGCTTAATATAACAGATCCAGGTTTCTTTTTGACTGTGAACGTTCACTCCCTTATATCCAGAAATTTCCTATCTTCTGTAGTATCGTCGAATAGTGCCTTTTCAAATGTGCCACAAAAGACTAACTTTCACTTATGTGTCTGTGGTTAATGTTTCTGTGTCCTGTCACGCTGATAATGGGGTTTTTGCAGGTTAACCTCATGCGGTTAGTTCTCGCTATTACCCCTGCATAGTGGTTGGTAACACCTGCACAATCTGTACTTTGCCTCAAAAAATAAGTTTCTCGTCAAATGTATTTTAAGGGTTCTGACACTTGGTAACCTTTATGGGGGCATTTCTGGTTCAAAAAAGAAATATGTATTAAAGCCCAATGTGCTGCGACGTTAGAGAATGAATTTAAGCTATTTTCCTTCTAGCAATTCTTCTGCTGTCCTTTCGTTACTTGCTGTTACCACTTATTTAAATAACTTGCTGTCCCCTTATCGTGTCAAAATCTTGTCCTTAAACCACTGCATTTTTTTGCACTAGCCTTCCTTTATTTTCATTCAGTTCCTTTCCTTATGTTTCGGCTAAAGTCAAAGTCGACCAATAGCTTGAATAATGACACGATGCGACCAAACTTGATCAAGAGTGATAATAACTTGTCTAGTAACTTGCTTGAGAAGTACTCCAAATTGAACTTGTCTTTAGAGAGTATCGACAGTGTTAGTAGTGATAGAACCGACAGTGCTACCAGTGACATAACCGAAAATGATAGCAAGGATAACTTGAGAAAAATCTCCATCGATAGCTTCCACAGAAAATGTCTGATCAATATCTCATCCGATGATGAATACAATGTTAATAATACCCTTAAATCCAATGCTGGCGTTGAATTCGTTACCACTTTCAACTCAAAGTTGAAACCCTATAACGAAAACATCATGATATTGAATCTTAACCATTTAATTGAACTTTTGAACTTCTACTACAGCTTCAAAAACCCTCTTGAGAAATCCGATGACATATTTCCGTACTTGCATGGTTTGACCAACTCCAGACAAAGAATATTCTTCAATAAGGATTTCAAGAACTTGAATAATGATTATTTTGACATCTCCGACTTCAAAGAATTTGACCACTTCAAGATGTCGGAGTTGAAGCAATTCCACTTGATGATTTTGAATAATGGAGACACTGAGGACACCTATAGGTTAACTAATTCAATTCCATTCAAAGATATTCTTGATGACGAAGTGGAAAGTGTTAGCTTCAAACATAATCCCTGTTATGAGAAAATGAAGACTGACAGAAACTCGCCAAATGTTGATGATGAATGCTTCCCATTTTCTACACCAAGAACTCCAACATATCTGAACTTCAAGTTGGATGAACCACAAGTAGATGGTGACTTAAACAATAGAAACTTCAAATCACAATTAAAGATCTATTCAAAGATCTCTCATTTTATGATTTACAATAATAGTTGTGACTTTTCCAGTAATTTGAACAAAGCATTGAAGCTCTCGGGATTCTTGAATTACCAAAGAGAATTGTATCCTGACGACAATATTTTGAAGAGCCAAAGAATATATTTGATAGACTTTAACTGCAAGTACTGGAAGTTCTTACCAGCTGAGTACATAAATGACTACAACTTCAGACAAGTTAATAACCGACCTATTAACTCCATCAACAATCAAGTATTCAATTGCAAGTTGTTAAAGTGGGAGCAAAACTTGTTGTGGAAATTCAACTCCATGAAATGGTTTAACAAGAATATTTGTCTTGGTAACTTAATTGACTACAACTACTTGATCAGTGTGAAACATGACTTCAAGATGATCATTAATTGTAACGAATACGGCAGAATCCCTAAGATCGTCAAAGATTATATTGAATTCCCGTCATCAGGCTATTTGAATTTCGAAGGTATCCACTTAAACGATTTGATTAACTTCTTGAACTTGTTGAAGACAATTGAATGCATGAATAAAAATAATGAACACATTTTCATCTTTTCTTTTGATGGTTTCACTGGTTTGACTTTGTTGACTTTAGCGATTGGCTTGATGATTTCTAAGAACACAAACTTGGAAGAGTTGATTTTAAGCATTTATGAACGGGAGATTTACTTAAAGTTATACTTCTTCAAGAATGACTTGATCTTTTTAAAGAGGATGGAGAAGTTTATAAGGTACAGCAAGACATTAGACATAGGCGAAACACTAAATTTTATTAATTACTACGACATTCCAGTGGAGGCTGCTGTGGATGATATCGAAATTGACTGGTTCAATTACGTTAAAGACAACAACTTTCCATGTAATATTTATAAGAACTTGTACTTGGGTTCATTAAATCATGCAAGTTCCAAATCCATTATTAATTGCTTGAAACTTAACAAGATTGTGTCTATAGGTGAAAAGCCAAGGTGGTTAGACTTGGAAGCGGTGTCAACAAGTTTCCGAATCATTCACAGCTTAAAGAATGAACAAAATGAATTGATTGAGTTATATGAAATTAAGATCGATGACAAGGATTTCCCAACTTTAAAGCTGTGTATATTCATCAAGAACTTAAAAGATGATGGTAAAGATAGTATCGGAAACTTGCTTTTACACTGTCCAAAACATGTTCAATCGAAGTTCTTGATTAATCCAAATGATAACTTGAAGACCATGTTCCATTGTAAGATTGGGGTTTCCAGATCTGCCTCTCTTGTTATTGCAAGTCTCATGAAATACCAGAAGTATTCATTGATTGAGAGTTATATGATTGTCAGAGTCAATAGGCTCAACATAATTATTCAGCCAAACTTACGTATCTTCTACGATTTATTCTTATATGAAAACCTTTTGAATTCAAAATCTGGGGAAAAGATACTATTCACTTGGTACACACTTTGCAATGAAATTTATAAGTTGAACAGAAACTATATAGAATAAATATTCCTTTTGTGTCTTATGTATTTTATGTAACCCCTATTTACTTTCTCTCGTACATTTTGTATTGGTATTGGAACCCCTTTTCGTCAAATTGCTTATCGATCTCAAAACCTGCAAACTTCTCCAAATCTTCATGCAGCTTCAATTCCCAATCCTTCAAGTCCCATTTGAGATACGTATCTATTTCCACTTCCTTTTCTGTTGTTAATTCGGTCAATATAATTCTGTCTACAAAACTCAAGTTGAAAAAATGGTTATACAACTCTGAACCACCAATAATGAAGACTTTATCGATTTCGCTTGGAATGAGCTCATGAACTTTAGATAAATCGCTGCAGTATACAACATTATCGGTATTTTCTTGTGGGTTACGCGTTAAAATGATGTTAAGTCTTTCAGGCAACGGTCTGAATTTCTTAGGAATTGACTCCCAGGTTTTTCTTCCCATAATCACTGCATTCTGTAGCGAGAGAGCCGCATTGGTAGTGAGGTGCTTAAATGTTACAATTTCTTTTGAAAGTCTCCAAGGTAACTTTCCTTGGTAACCAATTCCCAACTCAGGCATTAACGCCGCAACTACCATTGTCACAGACCTCATGTTAAAAACCGATGATAATATAATAACGCGAAAATGCTCATCTTACATTTAGTATACAAACAACATAAAATTACAATATAGGATACAGAGACTATTTCTTGGAGGTCTTCTTGACTGAGGCGGTCTTCTTTGGTGCAGCTTTTTTGGTGACCTTTTTGGCTACAGGTTTGGTAACCTTTTTAGGAGCCGCCTTCTTTGGGGCAATTTTCTCAACTTTCTTAACAACAGCTTTCTTAGGAGCCGCCTTTTTGGGAACTGCCTTCTTGGTAACAACTTTTTTGGCGACAACCTTCTTAGAAGCTGCTGCCTTCTTAGGAGCAGCAACCTTTTTCTCTGTCTTTTTTACTGGTTTCTTTTCCACTTTCTTTAACACAGGCTTTTTCTCGATTTTGGCCAACTTGACAGGACCTGAAGGACCTTTAGGCTGGGAAAAGTCACCTGCTTCTACTCCCTTTCTCAAAGCAGTGTTGAATAATGAATCAAAGTTCACAGTTTTGACATCAAAGTTACTTTGGACGTATTTCTTCAAAGCTTGACGACTATCGTGGTTAGTAAACAAGGTCAAATAATAATTTGTCCAAGGCGAGTTTTGAAGTCGCCTTGGTTTGAAAATGATAACTGGGAGAGATACATACGAAGAACCATTTCTTTCCTTTAAGTGAACAACGGCAGACTTGATCATGTCTAAACAGTTAGTACGAAGTTGTTTAAAAACATCATCAGTTAACAATTCCAGGTCATTCGCAATTACCCCAAATTATGGGGTTGGACTTAAAAAAAAGTATGTTTTAATGTACACCGAAGCTTCCCTTAAGGTTACATGCCTTTGTAAGTAGATTTTGGAGTAGCAACCGCTACTGATTTCGATTTTGGAGCCATAAGGTAGTTTCAAGGGTTAATTGGATTTTTGAAAGTTTATACTTTGGGGATGTTTATATATTTGTTTACTTTTGCATTCGCGAATTAGAGATAAGCAGTCACATAGCTGATACTGAAGCCGGTACTACCCTGCAAGAATGCTGCCTTGGTTAAGGAATCTTAATGTTGCATTTCTTGGTGCAGTGAAACAGAGCAGATATCAGGAAAAAATTTTGACTATATACCTACTTTACATCTTTTCTTTGTAATCCCTATGGACAAACCTCAGTCTCCTTCCACATGTCATACTTGTCCTTTTCGAAAATATATCTCTTCTCATGTTCGCCGTTATAGTAATCAACAGTTTCGACAAACAATCCAACCACCACGAAGTTCTTGAACCCATCAATATCTTTTTTACCGTCAACTCCTCTGTTGATAGAGTCCATCTTCTTTGAAAGTTCACCCGTCATTAAAGATCTTGGGGTAGGTTTTCTGAATGACTTTTTCAAGTTCTTCGATAATGCTTGCCACTGCCTTGTGAGTTCCGCTTCATATTCTTCACAGGAAGGGGGATGGATGTTTTCACTCAAATGAGCTATATGAGTGTATGAGCCATTTCCAAGGGTATTTTCCACTATCGATGGCGAAATCAAGTTGTAATGTAATGGCAGCTTTTGGATATCAGTTGGATCAAGTTGTTTAGCTATGTTCAACTTCCCAGACACCTGTATGTTTAATTCTTTGATTTCATCATCATCCTCTTCGTCGCTATCGTGACCAGTTCCCACGCTTCTAGGTTGAATATTGTTCAAATATATCACCGGTTTATGTTCACTGTCGATTATTCTCGCGTAACCTCTAAGTCTGAATTGTCTTCGAGTGCCTGGAAAGTAAAACACTGCTTCAAACTTGTCATTATTCAAAAGTTCTTGATACTTATTCATTCTTTTGTCAGTAGTGAAGGTAATGACGTTGTTGCTTTCGTCATCAAATAAAAAACCACGGTAAACTACTGTTCTGTTGCTAGGGAATCCATCAACACCAATATTACTGAACTGGAATGTCACAAATGGTTCACTCTGAATCCCCAATTGTGTGTGGAGCTGGTTTTTGAATATTGGCACCCAGCTGGCCATAAACTGTTTCTGAAGCATCGTAGGTGAAGCTGTCCGAGGACTATTAGCAGAATTATAAATTCTTACAGTGGTGTGTAAAAACTTAGTCTTGTGACGCTTAAAAATTTTTCTAGCCTCGTGGGACTGAGACAAGGCGATTTGGGAAGCTTTTCACGAACAAGAGATGAAAGGAGAATGGAGGATTTGTGGGTTTGAATATGCATTCAAGTAGATAAGTGGGATAGAATTTCTATGATTTGGTGTTAAGGTTACGGCTGTCAGTCTCGAATCTCTTGTTTTCAATCAATTTTGGCCAGTTTTTACTCTTGAAATAATCTCTCTGAGTATTGGATTACAGATTTACAAACGAATTTTCTAGTGTAAGTAGCAATACGTATGTAGATTTTGGCAAGGTTTTGACAAGGTTTTTTGGCCAGAAAGTTTAGCAAGTCAGTTTGTGATGATCTGGGTGGAAGTTTCGAGAGTTGTGCTACTATGCGTTTCGCCTTTTCACTCTTTGTGTTTGCAATACTGCAGAAAAGACCGTATAAGTTAGAAAGTTAGAAACTGTAGTGTCAAGCTTTCCAAAAGGCTCTTATACTTTGATATTTTTGAAACTGGCTTCCTAACTTCTGTAAAGTCTTAAATCAACTTGAACAAATTAGGAATGCTCTTTTTGGCTTGAGTATATTTTGCATTGAAAGAAATATTATGACTGATTTGGCCTAAGAATGGACATCTCTACGTGTTGCGGATTGAACCACCTACTATAGTCATTATTCAATCATTTAAAAATTGAATCAACGCCGTGGTTAACGGAAACCGCTCATGCACGCAAATAATTTCATCGCTATCATGGCATTATGTAGTAATGTCTTTGTCTTAGTGTTTTAGGAATTGGGTACTCTGGCCGAGCGGTCTAAGGCGCCAGGGTAAGGTCCTGGTCTCTTCGGAGGCGCGAGTTCGAATCTCGCGGGTATCATTATCCAACAATACCAGCAATTCCTTTTCACTTATTTTTTTATTTTTGTATCAACTTGAATCTCTACCGATTAATAAATCAAGGAAACCATTGCACTAACTGAAAAAGTCGAAACATTCATAAATATATTAAAGTACATTCTACATAATAGCACAGCATTTGTTTTTAGGTTTCTCGTCCAAATCGCTAGGTACTTGACCTGATCTAGAGTTCCTTGCGTCTTTGGTTTTGTTGCTCTTGGTGTCGTTGGCTCCCTCGTTGGCCTTTTCATCTTGTTGTTTCTGCAATTCCTTCTGCTGCTTCTTTTCAGCAGACATGACTGCTTCTTTTCTCATGATTTGTCTCACTACGTCAATGAATGCTTCATCGACATTAGTTTTGTACATTGCACTTGTTTCGTAAAAAGGAACCAATCCCCATTCTTGACTGATTTTAACACCGTCCTCTATGCTTAAAACTCTGGAATCTTCCAAATCAGACTTGTTACCAATCAAAACCATTGGGACATTGTCACTGTCTTTAATCCTCAATACTTGTTCTCTTAATGCCAACAATTCCTTTAAAGAATTCTCATCAGTAACAGAGTATACCAATAAAAATCCCTTACCACTCTTAATATATAACTCTCTCATGGCGGTAAATTGAGCCACTCCAGCAGTATCCAAAATTTCCAAATCACAGGCTCTGCCATCGATTTCAATCTGCTTTCTGTAGGAATCCTCAATAGTTGGATCATAGCTTTCCACGTACACTCCCTGTACGAACTGGACTGTGACAGAGGATTTACCTACACCACCAGCACCTAAAACGACGATTTTGTAATCTGAAATGTTAGTAAACTGGTAGCTTTATTGCAGTTAAAACTGTATCAATGGCGCAGTTGTGTATTTTGGCTTCTACCCATGCATTTGCCGATATATTGAAGGTATAATACCAGCTGCTAAGGTTCACGTACCTCTCATATTGTGTGTATTGTATGATTATGATCAAGACTTCTTGTTTTCTCAAAATCAATTTTTACGTGTCGCCCAAGCTATGAGCCTCGCCTGATCCTTCGTCTAATATTTTGTAGTGCAAGAACGGAGTTGTAGTTTTTTTTTTTGCAGCAAAGATTGTATATGGTCGTAAGTTGACTAATAGCGTGACTTGCATGTTAGCAACACAAATCTGTTGTTTTTGATGCTTTGCCATACAAAAAGTGTTGTTAACACAAGTTAGGGGAATAGTTCTACATTTTCACATTCAACGCGTACATTTTAACTCGAAACCAATCTACAAAGGCATAATATTTGGAAGCGGACCATAAGCTACAATTCCAAATGGATTAATAGACTTGTGTGAAGTCATGTAGTGCTTCTTGATGTGACCAAAGTTGGTGGTGGACTTGAAGGCATCATTTTGCCAGTACAACTTCTTCAACCAAGCGTGTAAGTATGGATAATCGTGTCTAATCATTCTTATGTTACACTTGAAGTGTTGGTGATAACATGGGTCGAATCTGACAATAGTAGTATACAATCTGACATCTGCCTCGGTCAATTCGTCTCCAATTACATAGTAAAACTTGGAGTCCTTTTTCTTTGCGTACTTTTCGGACAAGAGCTTTTCCATCTTGTCTAAATGCTCAAAAAGAATCACCACATTACGTTCATAAGCCTCTTGGCTTGTAGCAAATCCAGATTTGTATACTCCATTGTTGATTGTGTCATAAACCCATTCGTTCAAAGCATCAATTTCTGATTTTTTGTCCTGAGGATATAATTCGACCTTCGAGCCTGTCAAAGAGTTGAATTCACTCAACATTCTGATTATCTCAGCACTCTCGTTACTGACAATGGTTTTTTTCTTGGTATCCCACAAAACTGGAACTGTGAACCTACCAGCATAATCTGGATTGGCTTTGAAATATAAGCTTCTGATCTTATCCTGGCCATTGATGTGATCAACAGTACCGTAGTCCAATTCAGTGTTGCTGTCTTCAAAGTCAGTTAAATGCTCGCCAGCTGGAATAGTAGCACCATCTTCAAACTTCCATCCCATTTCTCCTAAATGGTAATGAACGATTGATACGTCAATGGCGGACTCCAAACCTAACAACTTACGTGCAATCAAGGTTCTGTGTGCCCATGGACATGCTAATGACACATACAAATGGTATCTACCGATTTCCGGTGGAAATTCTCCATCTTTAGTGATCCAGTTTCTAAATTGAGAAGCTTTTCTACGGAACTCTCCATCACTTTCGGTTAATGCTGCTCCTGCCAATGTTGCGCTTGCCATATTTCTTGTTTTAATATTTAATGTGTATTTACTTATCGAGGTCCAACTTTGTGCTTTATATAAATTGCGAAACATATTTGCTTGCCCTTTAATAAGTTGCAAATTTCTGAGAATTAATAATATTACTAATATGTTCTCATTTTTTCATTAGCAAAATTAGTCTTAGTAACAAGATAAAAGTACAATTTACCAATGTTTAGCTACTCCACCGTTGTTTTGTAGGCATTTTTTCATAGTTTTTTTTTTTGCAAAATACTTTTTTGAATTTATAACCAACGCCGCATTGATATGTAGAATTCATAAAAGCTGCAAAGTATGACTTTACGTAAAAATTACTATAGGCAATTAAAAATCGCCAAAAAATCGCAGTATACTTCCAAACCCTTGAATAACACTCTTGACCTGTCGTAAGCCTTAAAATCCTCTGTATTGACTAAACCTGTCAAGTCTCCCAAAACACTACCACGCACGACTTTTGTTATCCGCACTCTCATCGCAGAGCCGCAACGATCGAAAATCATCAAACATTCCATAACAGTGTCACTTTTCTACAACTTGCTACTTACTGTTGAAGTAAACTATTCAGTTTGGGTACCAGTATATATTCGCAGTTTGCAAAATAGAAGTAGAAGATAATATTGTGATAATGACTGATAACCAAAAATCAGTAGTGGAGCTGAAGCTTCCACTGCTTGTTGACGCCTTTACAAGAGAAGGTAGTCTTTCTTCCAGCTATATGGCTTCTAAACCTGGCGACATACCAAATGATTCCTTAATAAATCAGACTCCCAATACAAATGTGGTCAGCACTAATATGCCAACTCCTGCTAGTTTTCCATCTACAATGCCGATGGTTACGCCAGGTGCTCTGGCAATGCTGTCAATTCTGAACTATCAATACCAGAAGTTGTCTAAACCTAACTTATTGTATCCAGTGCACCAAATGACTTCACCAAACTTGAATCCAAATGCTAACACACAACCAAGCCCAAATCCCGTTTCTAGTTCAACAACTCCTCCACTACCACATTTCCAGCAACATAGCCCACCAACATTAACTTCAGAAGTCCCTAAACCAAACCTTAATAAGCCTGGCATCTCGAATTTTACTCAGCTGTATGATCAATTGTTATCACAACCGGTACGACCAAAAATACCTAATTACAACTATCCTAGCTACAATAATGTGGGGCCAATTGCTGCAAATTTGAATTTTTCGAGGGATATTAGTCCAGGTACAGATTCAAATACTCCTTTGCCAGCTATTAATAGCAATTTCAAGAATGCTCCCTCTACACAAATGGTATTTGATAATAAGAGCCCAAAAGCGGAGTATTCTTCAGAGCAAGAAAAAGGATCGATGCCTTATAAAGATTCCAACTCAGAAAAAGAAGGAAGGGATAAAGAGGACCTGGAAAATGAGGATAAAGGCTACTATATGTCTAGTTTTAGACTCAATTCTAACAAAAAAAGACACGTTCACAACCAATACAGTGATTTCAATGAGGTTAAGGAACATGACATGACAAAAGATAATCAGGAAAGACCTTACAGATGTAGCTTCAATTTATGCAATTGGGCTTTTGTAAGAGAAAGTGATTTAAGAAGGCATTTAAAGTGCCATGAAGCTCCAAGTTTTCACTGTCCATACTGGAAACACGATAAGAGTTGTCATAGAAATGGAGGAGCATTCACAAGATTGGATGTCTTGAAACGTCATTTAAGATTAATACATTACATTCTGGCGCAGAAGACAAAGGATAACCAAGCTACCGGTAAAGATGACTCCGGCTGGTGCAGATCATGTCAGGAAACGTTCCCAAATTCCAAAATTTTCCTAGAACATGTTAATGAGTGTTCGGAAAGATTGAATAGTGGTCTAGAAAATAACAACAAAAGTACAAATAACAACAGCAAGTACCAGAAGTACTTGGATGATCCAAATAGTAATTTACTTACGCTATCGTCGGTTATTGAATTCGCTAACAAAGGGCCTTCAGCTAACGATTTTGAAACTAACTTCGAGAATCAGGCTCCTGAACAAACAGCAAAAGCGTCTCATAACGGGGATCAACTTGTAGAATCGAGCGAAGTTGAAGAAGAGGAAGACGAAGCGGACGAGGAAGTAGAAGATGAAGAAGAAGAGGAAGAGGAAGAAGAGGAAGAACAAGGCGAGGAAACGAAAGGGAAAAGAAGGAGCAAGAGAATTAATGATAATGAAATAAAGGATAGGGCAAAGGTGCGTAGAAGGAGATAGTCATCACTGTAAAATTACTTTCACAACCTAATATACAATACCAAAACAACATACTTACTCTAATTATTCATCATCATTATCTTCAGTTTCTTCAGTCTCATCAGGTGCCTGATCGAAGAAATCTAGAATTTGACAATTTGGATGCAAAACATACACCATTTTAGACCTATCGTAGTCAACGTTGGAATCCTCTGGCAAATCATCACTCTGTAAGATATTCATCAAAATCTTATCCTTCACCAATCTTCTCAAAACCTTGTGACACAAAGCTCTCTCTTCATAATACTGACTTTCATTTAAGATATCTTCTTCTTTTTGAGTTAAGTACCAATTAAGCAATTCCTCACCAGTCAATCCGTTACCTTCCTTATTATCATCTTCGATAACCTTTTTCACAACCAAGTTCATAATAGAAACATATTTATCATAAGAAATCGTTATTGGTTGACGTTGGCTGGGAAGTTGTTCTACTATTTCATCACCTCCAGTTGTTGTTGCCTCATCTTCTGGACGTTCACCAAGACGAGGGTTTTCATCGGCATCATCGTCGTCGTCATCAAGATCATCATCGTTGATTTGCACATCATCCATTTCAACTCTGATTATACTTTGTCGTAACAAATCGTATGCTTCGCTGACAAACGCTGGGGTAATCTCTTCAGTACAGTTAGCTCGTGCAATTGCTTCACTCAACCTTATCATACTTTCCAACTGCCTAACAGTGATCCTGTAACTGGATCTACCCAAACCTTGAGCATCATCACTTCTCAACTCTTTGTATTTTTCAACTAAGAAATTTCTTGCATCTTTTGTCATTTTTGGCTTGAAGGTCTTAGCATACTTTATATACCTTGACAACTCTTCAGCCGAGTAAGGTGGATTGATAGCACTATCTCTTAACATATGGAGATCAACGATGTGACTTGCTAATTGAGTATCAATTCTCTCATTGCAGTCATCCAAAATGACGAAAAACAAATCAAATCTGGACATAATAGGAGCAGTCATGTTCAAGTTGGATCTCAAACCCAACTTTCTGTTATATCTACCACCAATTGGGTTAGCAGCAGCCAATATAGACGTTCTTGCATTTAAGGTAGCATGAATACCAGCCTTGGCAATGGAAATAGTTTGTTGTTCCATAGCTTCGTGAATAGCAACTTGATCACTCAAATCCATCTTATCGAACTCATCAATGGCACAGATTCCATTATCTGCCAACATCAATGCACCCGCTTCAATGGTATGCTCATTACTCTCTTCATCCTTGACAACTGCAGCAGTTAAACCTGCAGCTGAAGAAGCTTTACCAGAAGTATAAACACTTCTAGGACTGAAACTACAAACATACTTCAAAAATTGGGATTTTGAGGTAGATGGATCACCAACTATACAAATATTGATATCACCTCTTAAGTTGATACCATCCACAGTCTTTTTGTGAACACCTCCCAACAATTGTAACAAAATACCTTTCTTAACAACCTCATGTCCGAAAACGGCTGGTGCAATCGATTGAACTAATTTATCGTAGATGTAGTTGTCCTTGACCATTGTCTTTAACTGGTTGACTTCCGCATCAGTTAAAGACGTTAAGAAGCTTTCTTGTTGGTCGCTAGAACTGAATTCTTCATCATCATTTGCATGACGATTAATATTGTTGATAGTTGAGTTAAATTCATACTCATTGTTTGAACCCTTTTTAGAAACAGAAATGACATTACAAGCATAGAATGCTAATTTGTAGGTCAAATCTCTAACACCTAAAGCTCTCAATCCAGAAACACCAGTATTCAATTCGGAGGTTTGTCTACTATCCTTGATGGATTGGGCTTTGACACCCGGCAACCCTAATTGACCAACATCTGGTAAAACTATTTCGGTACCAGTGAACTTACATTTATCTCCTGGTTTTGCCTTTTCGACTGTTTCACCTCTCAAAATAACATCCAACGTTCTAGGCATAGAACCTGTCGGGATTTCACTAGAGTTTTCTTGAATTCTGACTCTCTGCCAATCAATAAACTGAGATTTAGAAATGTTTAATGTCCAGTAAGACTGGTTTTCACAAGAAGGGCAGGATGTTGGCTCAGTGTATTTGAATATTTGTTCGATACCTTCAACCAAGGCAGAGCACAAGTCACAGGTAAAACTTGCTCTGTACAATTCAGGTCTCACCTCTGAAGTTCTAGTAACCGTACCTGAAATAGCCATCAATGATCCTATCTTTTCACTTTTAATATCCCTGATTCTGTTCATAGTAGGTAAGTTAAAGAAAGATATTTGGAACACTCTCTCATTCGATTGGGAAGACGTGGAGGAATTGGTGGTAGAAGATGCTTCAACTTGGTTGATATCGTCCTCGTCATTATTACCAATCATTGAAATGTATAACAAACTTGGAACGTATTTCTTAACCAAGTTTTTTAAACCTTTAAGCAAGAATGGGTGGAACCTGTAGTATTGTTCTAAGATAGCCTGGGCCAAAATACCATTCTCTCTTTCTAAAAGGTGCTGATAGTCAATGTATAAGGTGCTAATTTCATACACCTTCATGTTGCTGATTTGCGTCAAGTAAACCCTGCCACCATTATCAGGAACAGTTTCATCAACAAATTCTTCCAAAAATAACTCAAAACTTTCCCTAACCTTCTCAGCAGTAACATCCACTACCTTGGGTACTTGAATGTTTCTCCTTCTACCAGCAACAGCAATTGAACTTTGAGGGTTGGTGGATTGTGATGCGGTTTGTGAATTACCAGGAGCGATATCGCTATATAAATTCGATGATCTTATGGCACCAGATCTACCGATTGAAGAAGGAGGTTGAGACGAAACAAATAGCCTTTCAGCTTCAGAAGGAAGTCTGTTAGGAGACGACACGAAACTTGTCATTTTGCTTTTTTTTCAATTGTGTAGACGTAGTTTAGTATTTCTTCCTGTCACGAATACTGAAAATTTTCACGCGTCTTATTAGTTTTCCTAGATAGGACAAATTATCGGTTCCTACACGGCAAACAGATGTAATAGAGAGATGGCACATAAAATGGACATATATCAAATAACTGGAATTAGTTGTTCAACTTGGTGGTTCTCAAGTAATTGAAGAATTTCTTGAATTGTCCAAACTTTTCGGTAGCAGCTTCATCAGAAACAGTAGGTGGGATGATAACGTCCTGACCAGAGGTCCAATCGATAGGAGTGACAACACCGTTCTTATCAGCAACTTGAAGTGCTTCAACGATTCTCAACACCTCTGCAGAATTTCTACCTAAAGATGGTGGGTAAGTGATCAAAGCTCTGACCTTCTTAACTGGGTCAATAACAAATACAGATCTGACAGTTGGAACCAAACCACTGTTGATGTTTTGGAATTGTTCTTCAGACAACATGTCGTACAAGAAAGCAACCTTTTTTTCGGAATCAGCAATGATAGGGAAGCCAACAGTAGTGGAATTGTAGGATTCAATGTCCTTAATCCATTCATTGTGACTGTCGACACCTTCAGTAGATAAACCGATCAACTTTGCTCCCAACTTCTTGAATTCTGGCTCCAACTTGGCAAAAGCGCCCAATTCAGTGGTACATACAGGAGTAAAGTCAGCTGGGTGACTGAAAAACACAACCCAGTTATCACCAATCCATTCGTGGAAGTCAATCTTACCTTGAGTAGTATCGATTTGAAAGTTTGGTGCTTCAGACCCAATTCTGATTCTTGGTTGACTAGCTAAGTCAAAGGAGTAGAATCTTTGGAATCTTAAGCCTTGAATTGGCAACGTTCTTCTTGGAGCAGCAGCTAACAATTGTCTAAACATGGTAATGAGAGGGATAATTGCCAAAAGTGAAGAATTGGTTTTAATGGAATTGCTACACCGCACGTGACCTAACCGTGCCATTACCAAATATGGCTTTGTGTAACTTTCTGACAAAACAATATTTACATTGAATATATACTAAATTACAATACTATAGCATTAAAATAAGTCGTGAAAATATCAGTTTTCCTGAAGCGAATTAGTATCAAACCAACCCAAAAAATCATCGTCTTGAAAATTGTCGTTATTGATCCATCCATTGGATTGTTGTTGGAAGAAGTTATCCATTTGGTCATTGATCAAAGTGCTTCCGTTATTAATCAGGTTTTCCATGATCAAATTGGAATTCATTATAATTTGGTCTCCACCCATTTCGAAATTAACCGAATTGAGATTAAAATTTGGAGATGCTTGAGTTACTTCGTGAGACATTATTGGTGCAGGAGACCCTTGAAGACTCCCCATTAGATGAGTTCCACCAGGAGACTGACTAAAGCTTTGTAAGATCAGTGGATTTTGTATCGAGGAATGCACTGGAAGATTTCTAGTAACAGTTATCGAATCATATTTACCATGTTTTGCTACCTCCGCCAATTGTGCCTTGGAAGGTTTTGGACTGATGGTTTTGGAGTCGTTGAATGATCCAGTAGCTTCTAGCATCAGAATAGGAATACCATTGATTTCCAATGGTTTATTGTTGATGGCATTCAGTTTTGCATTCAGCATAGCCAGGTCGGTTGGAACTAACGTTGTGATAGTAGTACCATTTGGAGAAGTAGTGATTATAGTCTTGAAGTCATCTTTGGTAATTTGGTTATAAAATGGTAAAGGAATAATCTTGTTCAATTCATTATTCTTTTCTGCATTCAATTCCTTTTCACTAATTCTTTCTTTTTCTGGTTTGCTCTTGTTCAAAACCGTTCTCCTTCTGGCCTCATGAACACACCATACCAAATCGTAGAACAATGAAGCAGTTAAATGTGATCTGATTCTGGTAATGATGGAGCTATCTTCATCTGTAATGAAAATATCTGGATAGTTGTATAAACCAATGTTCAAATTCTCCAAAAGTTTTGCAGTTCTGGAGATATCATTCTGCAAGTCCTTCCATGACGACAAAGTATTTCTCAACAATCTGTGGACAGTAACAATTGATTGCCTACAGCTATCTACGTATCTATCAATCAAATACTTGGACAAGTGTAATTTGAACAAGATAAACACACTGTAAGACAATGATTGCCTAATATAAATAGGTAACCCAATCAAAGTGTACTGGTTACTGTTTATCATTTGTGAGATAATAGTGACAATTCTAGTTCCTGATAAGTAAGCAGAGCTTACATATTTAACTTGGTCTTCGATTGGAGTACCAGGTAAAAAGGAAAATCCACAAATCATCAACTTAAGATAAAGATAATAGATTTCAACGGAGGAGTTATCTTCAATTTTCAATTTAAACTTTAATCTCTCAAGTTCACGATCTAAAATGTTCAAGGATCCAGCTCTATTTGAAGGTTCCAATAAACCATCAGGACGGGTGACCGAAATACCCATGACGTTGACCAATTTGCATTGAAAAATAGATAAACTTATCAAACAACGGAAATTTTTTGGCAACTTAAGATCAATTCTTGCATTTTCCAACAAATAATCTGTTGTATTTATCGAAGGAGGCAAACCTAAAGTTGAAGACCAGAACTGCTCACAAAAGAAGACCGACAACCAACTCCTAGTTCTCCAGATTTCTGAATCTGGACCTAAGCTGACTTGGGTTCTGGAAAACTCTTTAATAAACTCACCACCTCTGTGTAAGCCTAGTTGCAAAGATAAGTTCTTGGCCAAACCAATGAATCTGTAGGATGTATCATCCAAGACCTTTTCATTAGGCAATGGCCATATGCTCAAAATAATCAAAGCCTGAATGACGTGAGTAGAACGAGGTGTCCTAATCCAACAAGTTTCAATAGCAAGTTGTTTGATTAATGACGATAACCTCATGTATAAGGTTGGCTCAGGTTCGCTTAGCGAAGCAGTCAAAATGACTGTCCAAAACAATAACTGAGAGTTGTTATATAACTCAGTAGCACTGTGTGATTTCAATATAGGCAAGAAAGGAAGGTATTGTAAGATGAAGGTGGTATGCAACTTGTTAGCCTGATTCAATGTCAAAGTAACATCACCCAAAACAAACTCCTCAATGACAGGCAAGTCAGTTGGCTTAATTTGGGGAGAGTTATCCACACTATCTTTGTGCAAAGTATTTGATTTGAATTCAATTTTCGGAGAATTGAAATTTGAATGGTTTATATCATCGGATGGAGTAAACTCATTCATATAATCACTGGAGTGGTTTGAAGGTACTGAGTTGTGCAACATTTCATGATTCCCTAAACTCATGGCTCTAACTGCAGAGCTGTTCACCAAGTTCACATTCAAGTTGGATAAATTTTGTTGGGTTAACGCCTGGGTTAACAAAGTCTCATTTTTGGTTAGCATTTCGATCTTAGCCTTCAATTCATCCACATCAGACTTCAAAGACTGAATCTGGCTGCCTTTTTTTGGTCTGAATTCAGGATCGATTTCACATTTCAATCCCATTCTTTCACATCGGGAGCAAGGACTGGGAAAGTTGTCCAGAGCATTGCACTTGATTTTGTGCTGTCTGCAAAAAGTACAGGAAGTTACGGGTCGATGACCGGTAGTTTTGGCCTTTTCGTATTTTTTAGTGATTTTCCCGTTGGAATTATCATCAGTTTGTGAGCTTTGACTTAGCAAGGAAGCTTTTCTGTCAGTGGATCTTCTTGAAACGGGAGGGGGAGGTGTTTGCACAACTGGAGGCAGCAAGCCTCTGGAAGGTTTAGGCAAGATTGATTTAATCTTGGATTTGTCCATTCCAATAGAATATATAGATGTTGACAACTAAGTTCTGGCCAAATATGGAATCCAGATTCATACAATTGGAAATTATTTTCCAATGCTCGGTTTGAATATACCACAGACAACAACACCTAATAACCCAGGTACTAGCGGTTCTGCAACCAGAAATAACGTAAGCGGTGTTTGTGTAGGACTTGGGAAAATTTTTGCTTAATTCAGAGTTCTACAACAAAGAAATAGAGCCAGGCACTACTGATGGAAAAGATAAAAATTTTCAGTCATGCACAGTGGCTATAGTGCGGGAACCAACCCAAAGGGGAAACACATATATTTCTGCAAGTCACATTCTATTGTGGGAACTAATAGAAAGAAACACGGCTGCTGAGGTAAAACAGCAAGCAAGGCATCGTATAAGATGCGACTTTTTAGGGAATTGGATTTTAAGGTTGTGAATAGGCTCGTAACTTGAAATTCTTAAAAATAGAAGCCTTACTTCTTCAGACAGTTGATTTTTAAATTATGATGGTTTATACTTTTGGTGTGGATGCTAATGCCGTCAACTACAATAATAAGAGTTATGACGGAGGAGGCAACGTTGAGGGTTGGTTTTAGAAGCATTTGTGCTATAAGCTTTTACGCTTAACTTACACCAACGATTTAGACTTTGGTAAAAATTGCATGATTTGAGCAGAAATACACATTTTGTAAATAAACAATAAACGTCACAAATAGGTTTCAATCTACTGTTCCAATATCAGCCAATTTGAACAACATGAAATACATTACACCCATATACTAAGATTCTTCCTCAATTTTTGGATCCCCAATTCCATCCTCATAGATTGCAAACACGCATTCACTTTCAGGCAAGCATGGGCTGTCGTATATCTTACAGATTCTTTGTTCTCCTCTAGCTTTCTTGAAGCTCAATCTGGTGGTGGATGAATGTGCAATAATATTACCTCCAATAGGTTTTTTAGGATCAGGATTATACATGGAAGCAGATCCGTCAACTTGGGCAACCACCTGGTTGGTGATGACAACCGCAATTCCAAACTCATCAGCCAATCTTTGCAATGTTCTCATATACTGGGCAACATGCATTTGTCTTGCTGACAACTCCCCTCTACCAGAATAATCGGTTCTGTACAAACTCATAATGGAGTCTACAATCAAAAGAGAGAAACGTGATTCCACCATCATCTGGGACGCAACGTTCAAAAGTTGTAACTGGTGCTCTGCATTATAAGCTCTGGCGTATGCGACATTATCCAAACAATCATTAGGATCTAAACCAAATCTCTGAGCAATGGAAATCAATCTACTAGGCCTGAAGGTACCTTCGGTATCGATGTACAAACATTTTCCTTCGCCTCCTCCCATGTCAATAGGCAACTGACACGTAACTGCTAAGGTGTGACACAACTGGGACTTACCAGTTCTAAATTCTCCAAAAACTTCAGTGATAGACCCAGTTTCAATTCCACCTCCTAATAACGTGTCTAGTTGCTTAGATCCAGTAGTAAGACAGATCAACTCAGACCTTCTTTCGTGGAATTTGGAAGCAGTGGTAAAACCAATAGGCACCAACTTGGTAGCTTCAGTGGCGATCTTTTCTGCTTTGATTTCACTGATTCCTTTCACTAAAAGTAAGTTCTTTTTCAGAGTGTAGGCAATACTTTCAACAGTGTTGAAGCCTGCAGCCTTGAGTTTTTTGATATCATTATTGGTGATACCGTTACCTTCGAGTTGTTCGATCAATAATGGACCACCTAAGGCGTCGTCCTCGTCATATTCCTGAGTCATCTTACGCGTTACCGCTATAACAAGTTCGCGCCAGTTGTAAACAAAGACAGTATCACCACTCGAAACCCGTACACCAGACCAACCCCAAACCACAAATTAGTAATCCAACACCATTTCGGTAGATCCGTAGATTAGTAGCAGATTAGAGTCATAGGAGTGGAGGAGAATTAAAAAATAACGTGGCCCACAAATCACGTGGGAAAGAAATCCAGTTGGTTACGAAACTGAGCAACACCGCCGTAGCAACGCCAAAAGAAGGGAAAAAAGGTTTTAGTGGGGTCGTATGAACTCCTTTACAGATAAATCAATAGATAAACAGCGTCAAGTCAACTGCGGAACGCTGAAAATGAAACAACAACTGAGATCGTGCATGCAAATGTACCAAAGTAGTAATATTCACAATACATAAGAGGAGAGCACAGTATCAGGGTAGTGCTGCAGAATACAATGAAAGATTGCCGGTGTTTTTTCTATGATAGTGCTTGCTAATGCCTTATACGAGCTCTTGAGATCGGTTGGTTGCCTGGTTTCATCCAGGTTCAAGAGCTTGAAGTGAGTAGTTAATTCAAATACATACAACAGTTCAAGAATGTTGGATCATGACTACCATGCCCAGGAAAGAAACTGCAAACGTCTCAAACAATCGATTTGGCTAAAGTTTCTATTGTACCATGCTGCAAGTGCCACGAGTTGTCACTCACATCCCTGCAAAAAAATCTCAATGTGGTGAAACGAATAGTTACCATCAACCCCTCTGCTAACAAGCTGTTCACATCTCTTCTCTACTCTCCTCAACTACCACCAGCACTTGTGTCATTTCCCCAGGCTTGGAAATCAGTAGTCAAAACACACGACGTGCGCGCACCAAAATGTAAATATCGCTATGTATTTTCAGTTGTTACGTATTGTACCTCAAAAGGAGAAATATAATCCCCTGAATTTTATCTTCACTGGTAACCCAAACACACTCCTGCTGACTGTCTGCTCTCCTGTTGCACCATCAGCACCCATACCCTACACCAGAATAGCTTCATTCTGCTTCAACACACCACCTTGTCGCAAGTGAAAGCCATTTGTTGATTTGTTTTTCTATAGTTTGAGTGTTGTTTCAAGGGGTGATATAGTAAGCTTTTGTTGTTGTGAGCCACCCAACTGACCTTGTTACTGTCACTGTTGTTACCGGTACTACCCAAAGAGGTCGTGATACTTAATCCTTCTGTATTTGCCTGTGTTTTGCATCTGAATAGCCATGTCCACAACTGTCACTGAAGATAGACTCACTCCAAACATGGTCAAGAAGATTCACAGAGAGGTCAGATTTGGAAACTACATATTGGGCTCCACCTTGGGTGAAGGTGAGTTTGGAAAAGTCAAGCTCGGCTGGCGTAAGGACGGAAAGTTGCCCAACCAAGTAGCCATAAAATTGATAAAAAGAGACTCCATCATCAAGGATAGCGAATCCGAAATTAAGATCCACAGAGAAATCAACAGTTTGAAGATTTTGAGCCATCCCAACATTGTTTCTTTGGTGGAAGTCATGAAAAGTGGAAAGTATATTGGAATAGTCTTGGAATACGCCAGCGGTGGGGAGCTTTTCGACTATATCTTGCACCACAAGTACTTGAAGGAGAATATAGCCAAGAAGTTTTTTGCCCAGTTAATATCTGGAGTCGACTATCTACATTCCAAAGGTTTGATTCATCGTGACTTGAAGTTAGAAAACTTACTTTTGGATAAAAATAAGAACATTATTATCAGTGACTTTGGTTTTGTCAACAGCTACAATAACTCAAAGAACGATTTGATGAAAACTAGCTGTGGCTCTCCTTGTTATGCTGCACCAGAGTTAGTTTTAACTCAAAGCCCTTATGAGGGTAAAAAGGTTGATATCTGGTCTTTGGGTATTATATTATATGCAATGTTGGCGGGTTATTTACCTTTTGATGATGATCCTTCCAATGAGGATGGTTCAGATATTATAAAATTGTACCATTATATCTGTAAGACTCCCTTAACCTTCCCAGAGTATATCACCCCATTGGCCAGAGACTTGTTGAGAAAAATCATCATCCCAGACCCAAAGAAGAGAATTGAAATCAACTCTATTAGAAATCATCCATGGTTGAGCAGCTACGCTAACTTGTTGTCTATCAGACAACCAGAATGGGATAATATTCACAAGGAAAGAAACAACAACCCTCATTTGACTACTCAATCCAACAAGAGATACTCCATGATGGAATCATCAAATTCCTTGAACCAGTTCAACGTCTCAACTTTCAAGAAAGCCCATGGAAGATCATATTCCTATAATTCCCTGGATAACGCCAATGCGAATGCCATTATAAATGCTAACGTCAATCTTCCTGAAAAGGCAGAACCTTCCCCGACATTGAACTTTAACTCCAGTGCTATCACCAGTGCTACCACTGCTAACGGATCTGTCAACTACAGAGACTCTACCATTATTTCTACTATCATCGAGCTGCCAAAGAGAAACCCATTGTCGGAGATACAAGAACCTATGGTTTCAAAATTACCTATTGCTAACACTCCAGCTACTGGTACTAATGTTCCTACCGTCGCTGCTAGAGGTGCACCTTCCAAGTTACCACACCAACAAAAGAAACCTAGACCTACGTCTTATCATCCCACTAACAGCTCTTACTCTTCAACCTCGTTGTTAGAGTACAAGTCTCCATCACCAATCCAAATTCCTATTTCACAGTTCTTACCATTGAATGCCAATTCATTGATGAACTCAAACACATCCAATGTATCAATTCCAATTTCAACCAGCAACTCGACTGGTTCACCGATGAATATCAATTTGATTCCTTCAATAAACTCAAGATCAAATTCTAATTCTAATTCAACATCCCCTCCAAAGTTGAACTTGTCAGCCAAATCTTCAGTAACGACATCATCATCACCTCCAAAACCACAATTGAAGCAACTGAATACTAATTCCACCACTTCGAGTGTCGCAAGTACCAACATGGATAACACCATAATCCTTAATCCAAATTCCACTTCAAATACAAATGTGATGTATGGAAACAGCAATTCAGGTGTTTCACCCATCAAGAGTGAATTAGATACCACAAGCTTACATTCAAGAAGAAACAGTGTCGTTACTCCACTCAACGTTAATGGCGTTTTCAATGGAGATAATAAACGTAACTCTGTTTTCCTTTACTTAGAAGATAAAATTGGAAATTTTGAATTAGACGAGAGTATGGAAAACTTGTCTATTAATAGGTCCACCGAGGACTTTAAGACCAAAGTTGTTGAACCGGCCGAAGAAACTAAAGCCAAAATCTCGAAAGAAACCAAAGATTTAGAAAAAGAACCAAAGAAAGAGAAACTTAGTAGTGGATCTAGGAGGAAGACGGACCAAAAGAAAACAGAGCAAAAGAAGAAAAACAGATTTAGTTTACTTTCAATCTATTCCAATTATTCCGAAACTAACCACAGTACCACTTCAGTAAACCTCACCAGTCTGAACAAGGAGAACGCCAATAATGGCCCAGCCAATACGAATGTTTCAAAGAGTAAAACGTCAAAAGGTTCCGGTTCCAACTCAAAATCTAGTTCAGAAAATGACTTGAATTCCAACAAATCCAACATGAAGAAATCAAATAAAGAGATAAGTGCTGCTAAGAAGGTCATGGACTTCTTTAAACGTAGAAGCATCAGAATCAACTAAATTCCCGAACCTTGTGCTATCCAAATACTAATATCTATGAATACCCCAATGTTTATGACACCCCTACTCGTCTGTTAGAGTTTGCATAGGAGAATGAATTCTGACCCATTCTCGTGTATATTAGTAATTAATGTAATAATTTCTATTTCTTATCTCAAAACTGCTTGTATGTGTAATTTCTGATGCTTAAAGAAGAAAAATCTTGATGCGAATAGTATGGAAGCACATATAGTCGATGGACATAAAGAATACGGGATGGAAAGAGGTCCAAGTTCAAGTACGGAGATTGCATTTGAAGCTTATGATCAGTTAGATACGGGAAATAGCAGTGTAGTGGTTTCAGGGAGTAACGAAAGTATAAAAGATACTGAAAAACTAGAAGTGGAAGAAGACGAAGAGGTAGAAGAAGAAGAAACCGAAGAAGAAACCGAAGAAGAAGAAGAGGATCAAGAAGACGATGACGAGGAAGAAGATCAAGAAGACGATGACGAGGAAGAAACAGACGAAGATGAAACAGACGAAGAAGAAAATGAGTTTAATGCTAAATCACTAAGTGATATCATCATCCAAGAAATCGAAGCTGGTACCTACGTGTGTCTTGTTTGCACGGCTGAAATCGATAAAGATTGTCAGGTATGGTCATGTGAAAGCTGCTACAGAGTGTATGACCTAGACTGTATCAAAGATTGGGCTTCTAGAGGAACTTCTACCAAGAATAGGAAATGGAGATGCCCTGCTTGTAATATTGAAATTAACAAGATTCCAAACAGGTTTACCTGCTGGTGTGGAAAAGTTGAAAACCCAGACCCTCAGAGCTCGCTCATACCTTTCAGTTGTGGTAACATGTGTAACTATAAGTACCCAGGATGTATCCACAACTGTTCGTCCAGCTGTCACCCAGCTAAACATCCAGTCTGCGGTGCTTTAGGTCCGGTAATGAGTTGCCAGTGTGGAAACCACGAAGACCAGGTACCTTGCATAATTACTCCTTATCAGAAAGGTTGGAATTGTAATGATAAATGCGATCTTACAATCTGTGACATCGGTCACAAATGCTCCAGAAGTTGTCATCTGGGATTCTGTGGTTCATGTAATGAGATTTTAACTGGAAAGTGCTATTGTGCTAAAACTGATATAGAAATCAAGTGCAGCGACAAGCATCTAAAAAACTGCTACAACTACATTGGAATTGGTTATTGTACAGAGAAAACAAGACTTTTCTACGATTGCAAGGTTCATTTTCAAGATCTTGAATGTCAACCACCAATTACCGAAGAGTTGATTTGTGAATTCTCCCCTAAGGTAATCAGCACCTGTTTCTGTGGAAAGACCCCAGTTTCAAATAGACTAAAATGTACCGACCCAGTTCCAGAGTGTGATTTGATTTGTGGAAAGAAATTGGAATGTGGCTGCTCGTGTAAAATGAAGTGTCATGATGGTGCTTGTGAATGTTTTGAAGTCAAGAAGGTTAGATGTAATTGTCAGACCAACGAGTTCTTAGTACCTTGTAAGTCTTTACAGCAGGGATACTTTCCGCAATGTAAACACAAGTGTGATGTGCTCATGAACTGCAGGAAGCACTACCACAAAGAACAGTGTTGTTCGTACGAGAGAATTGCATTGAACCGTGAAAACTTGAGAAAGAAACAGATCAGAAACAAATTAGTTTCAAAAGTTGATACTGATTTGATGTCTATTGAACCGGTTCATATCTGTACCAAACCTTGTACTAGAATGAAAACATGCAAAAAACACCCATGCACAGCTTTGTGTCATGCTGGTCCGTGTCCCCCTTGCTTGGAATCTACTAACGATGATTTGGTTTGTAATTGTGGGAAAACCGTTATACCTGCTCCTGTGAGATGTGGAACCAAACTAGTCTGCACTGAACAATGCGTGCGTCCAAAGGCCTGTGGACATGCACCAGAAGTGCATTTGTGCCACGAAGAAGAAGGCAAATGTCCCCAATGTACTGCTAGAATTACCAGAAAATGTGAGTGTGGAAGAAAAGACATGCCAAACATTTTATGTTCGGGGCCAACTCCAAAGTGTAGTTTTGTGTGTATCGAGACTAAGGAATGTGGCCACCAGTGTTTGGCTTCATGTTCTAAGAATTGCACTAACGGATTCCATTCCAAGAGTTGTTCTTTGGTTTGCAACAAGTACAGGAAGTTATGCCCCCACAAATGTAAGCAAAAATGCCATTTTGCTAGAACTACAGAATGTGATGAAAAGCCGTGTGATGAATATGTTGACTTGCAATGCAAATGTGGAAGAAAACACCAAAAAGTTAGATGTGGAGCATCCAAAACCGAAGAATCTAGAATCGACTCCTTGTTGGCTTGTGATGAAGACTGTGAAAGTTCTCAACGTGAGTTGGAGTTGAAGCAAATTTTTATAACCAGCAATGAAAACACCTCCAACAGTGACGATGAAAATGAGGTAAAATATACTGACTATGTATTGGAGACTTTTAGGGTTCAGAAAAACTGGTGTTCAAGAATGGAAGCTTTTATGAGAGACATGATTATCAATAAAAACAAGAAGTTTCATCATTTTCCACCTTTCAACCAACTTCAAAGAAGATTTATTCATGAATTAGCTAGTACTTATGGGATTTATTCAGAAAGTTTGGACCCAGAACCAAAGAGAACTGTTTTTGTGTACTTGACTAGTAAGAGTCACCTACCAAGTAAAAGCATCGAAGAAGCAATTGAAGAGATCATGAAAAAGAAAGAGTTAGAAGAGTTGGCAAGAAAATTGGAACAAGATAAATTGAACAGTGAATTATTCAATGCTATTGTCATCGAAGATACTTTCTTCGGGGTGACTGAAGAAATGGTTTGGGTACTTATCGAGGCTCAATTGGAAAAGTTTCAATTGGAACAGAAGGTAAAGTTAGTGAACATTGGAAGGTATGCCGTTGTATATGACCCAGTTCCACAAGATTCTGAGGCGGAAGCTATCATAGAAAAAGAGCCATTAACGGTTGAAATAGAGAATAAGTTGTACCTCTTAATGAAACATATACTACCAATCATTAAGAGCAAGTCTATTGCTTTTGATTGTAAGTTGGCTTTGATAAAAGAAGGAAAGATTTTAAAGATAGATTCACATTTACCAAAGAAAAGTCCCCAGGTTGCAAAGCTAGAAAATCACAAGAACTACTTTGAAATCTTCAACTCAGAGGAAGAGAGTTCGAAGCTAGAGAGTTCTATGGAAGAGAGTTCTACGGAAGAAAGTTCTATGGAAGAGAGCTCCAAAGAAGTAGAGAGTTCTACAGAGGAAGAAAGTTTGAAGGACGAAAGTACTAAAGACAACGAGAGTAATAAAGACGACGAAATTTCTAAAGATCAAGAAGTTTCTAAAGATCAAGAAGTTTCTAAAGATGACGAAATTTGTAAAGAGGAATGAAACCATATCAATGAGTTTTCGAAATTTGGTAATTAGAGAATTAGAGTGTTAGATAATAATCATTATGCATTTATTCAATTAGCTTTCTTCGTTTTCTTTGTCCTCTACGACAGTACTATCACCATCTTCTTTTCTAGTGTGCTTCCTCTTTCTTCTGGTCTTCTTTTTCTTTTCATCCTCGACATCATCTAGGGCATCAGCAGCTTTCTGTTCAGTTTCAGTTTCAAGCTTCTTCTTCTTAATACTCAAAGGATTAGGCTGTTTAGGACCTTTTCTCTTCTTTGACACTTCCTGCTTTACCTCTTGTACTATTGGCTTATTACCCGAGTGATTCAATCCTCCCACCAACTTCTTAGCCTCGTATTGTTCAGCATATCTCACAGTAGTCTTCAGTACCGGTTCCATAACCATGACTGATCTGTTCATAAACACCATAGGAACACCTGGAACAGACATCAACTCCTTCCTTAACTCAAAGATCTGTGATGCTAGGATATATCTATGTTTGTTATCTGGATGAATAATGGATTTGATGCACTCCTTGGGAGTCAACGGATCTGATGGCGGGTGGTTGCACCTTCTTCTTTCAAAGCCTTTGGCTATATCTATAGCGTTCTGGTTATTCGTTTTGTATAACGCCTGCATGCAACATTGGGTTATCATAGGTTTGACCTCAGACTGAATTGTTCTCTTGAGACCCTTGACCAAATCAAACGAGGACTTTTCGCAATGCAAAACAATCTCATCATCAATAATAGTCTGGAATGGTTCTCTGAACTTGAAAGCATGTAGATACACGTTCATCTGCTTCTTGTAAGCCTTAGCTCTCTTTTGTCTCATCTTGGTTAATTTTGTATCTCATCGCGGTTCCAAAGTAGGCAAGTCAGCACGTGACCACAAATTTCAGTACACCGATTCTAAATCGGGAAAATATCTGCTCACGTGCATTTGACACATCGGGAAAACAGTCCATTACATAACCATACCAAACCAGTGTTTAGCAAACAGTGTGTTTTGTACCGCTTCCAACAAACAAGAAGGTACGTACCAGCGGAACACCCAGTGCTACGGTGCTCGCCGAATGCCAAATCTTATATACAAGAAAAATCAGGGTTCATCAGCAGTTTTTATTTGTTGCACCATTCAAATCTCTGTTCATGTAGGTAGCATCTGCAAATACGGGCAACAATAGCTTTGCCAAGTCCTGTACTTGTACTAGATTCAAACCGCTGTCGCTGAGCCGTAACCGCTGCCACTTATTCTTCATGCAGCCATGCAGCCATGCAGCCATGCAGCCGTTGGGTGGTGAGGCCAAAATTGTGGATGTTATTATTTCGACACATTCAAGGTAGTCGCCTTGCAAGCAGTTTGATGTGTGAAGAATGATGTTTACGCCGTGTCACCCCACACATACGGACCGTATGGTTTGGCAGAGTATTCTGTTAGTTTCCTTGAGTTTTGGTGCCGTACCCTCAGAGTATCCAAAAGGTGCATCAGATGAGTCTTGCAAATCTTCGGTACGACTTTATTTTTTCTGCGGCTTTGCGACAAGTTTGCGCTCTGTCAAAACTGTCAAAGTGGCATGAAACGCTGCAAACAGTTCTTGTTCAACGTCTGATGTGCTTGGAGAAAGACACATCAAGGCTTGTATAGAGAACATGTGTTGTAAAATAAAAGTACAATAGAATCCTTATGCTATTTTGCTAATTAGCTATTATTTTTAGCAAAAGCAAGCAAGAAGCCATACTTCTTGTATATAAGGGTAATATTTTTAGAAAATGAAGCAAGGAATCAGATGTCAGCTTTCAACAAGTTACACCTTTTAGGTAGATCTGATATAGATGATCATACATCAAGTTACTCATGCCAGAAGTGTAGTTATTAAGGCTAGCAAAAATAAATATCGAACAAGTAATTAGCACCCATAATAGACTCTACCCCACTAGAAAGCCTTCATATAATTTATTAATTGGAGTGGATTCTGATGCATAAAACAATAAAAGCTTCCCCAATATCTGAGTAGGTTTGACAAGGATTCATTAAGAACCGAAAGGCCGACTCTATTTCCTTCGAAACTCGAATCATTTCTTTTTTTTGCAACTTTTGTACCGAAAAAGTTGATTTTTGAAATTAAGAAAATTGAAATAAAGAAAATTGAAAAAGAACTAAAACAAGAAACTAGCAGCATCCAAGCTCTTATCTTAGCAGCCGTTGAAAAAAGCATCTGGTTATGCAAATAATGACTGCAGACTTGACTTGTTGGTGAAGCCGATGTTTAAAGCGCAAAAATGTAGACGTTTCAAGTTGTTTGTAATAGGCAACTATAATGCACTTGGGTATCCGCACAACCATTCGGATGACGCTTATCAAAGGGCTTAACAGATAAGCTTCGTCTGCCGGAATGCCTCATTATCCCAAAAGTGACAATTGTAAACCTGAAATTATATAAATTCAACCCACTCCCATTTTCAGCGGCACGAGATTCTTTGTAAGATGGAAAAGCTTAAAAATTTTTGGAAGTCTAGTGAAGACGAAAAAGAAGTGGTAGCAACTAATGACTTCGAGACAGGATCCAGTGATGTGGACAAAATGGCACAAGCTGTTTCCGCCATAAAATCCAGAGAATTTGACCCTGTTTCCTCCAGATTGGAACAAGATGTTTTGCACGATGACTATGCAGCCATCACCGTTGAAGACGATTCTCCATACTTGGAAGTCAGAGCTGCTGTTCCAAGTACCGACGACCCAACTATCCCTCAAAACACTATTAGAATGTGGGTTTTGGCTTTCCTTTTGACCACTCTTGGAAGTGGTATGAACTTGTTGTTCTCATTGCACCTGCCTTCTATTTCCATTACTACTTTTGTTACCTCCATTTTGGCATGGCCAGTTGGTATGGCTTGGGCTAAATTCATTCCAAATGCCAAGATTTTTGGTGCTGAATTGAATCCAGGTCCTTTCAACGTTAAGGAACATGCGTTGATTGTTATCATGGCCAATGTTGGTTTTGGTGGTGGTGCTGCTTACGCTACCGATATCTTGTTGGCTTTGAATAAGTTCTACAACAAGGATTTTGGTTGGGGTTTTGACCTTCTTGCTATCTGGTCTACCCAATGTATTGGTTTTGCCTTGGGTGGTATCGCCAGAAGAGTGTTGGTTTACCCAGCTTCCATGATTTGGCCATCCAACTTGGTTTCTGCTACCTTCTTAACCAACATGCACATCAATGCCAACTATCCTGCTAATGGTTGGAATATCAGTAGATTGGCTTTCTTCTTCATTGTTTTTGGATGTTCTTTCTTGTGGTACTTTTTCCCAGGTTACATTTTCCCAGCCTTGTCCACCTTTGCTTTCCCAACCTGGATTAGACCTGACAATGTTATTGTTAACCAAATTTTTGGTGTTACTACTGGTTTGGGTTTGATTCCTATCACATTCGACTGGACTCAGATTTCCGCTTATATTGGTTCTCCTTTGATTCCACCAGCAGGTACAATCTTGACAATCTTTTCCTCCATTGTGATTATTTTCTGGATTGTTGTTCCAGCCATTAATTACACCAACACCTGGTACGCTCAATACTTACCAATTTCTTCCAGTAGATCTTACGACAACACTGCCAAACGTTATAATGTTTCCAGAATTATCAACCCAGAGACCTTGACCTTCATTCCATCTGAGTATGAGAAGTACTCTCCTTTGTTTTTGTCCACCACTTTTGCCATTTCATACGGTTTGTCTTTTGCTGCCATTTTGGCTACCATTGTCCACACTGTTTTGTTCCACGGTAAGGATATCGTGAATCAAATCAAATTGAAGGAAAAGCCAGATGTTCACATGAGATTGATGAAGCAGTATAAGGAAATTCCTGACTGGTGGTACTTTGTTGTGTTTTTGGTTTTCTTTGGTATGTCCATTGCTACTGTCAGAGCCTGGGATACCGAAATGCCAGTTTGGGCTCTTGTTGTTGCTTTGTTGATTGCAATTGTGTTCTTGATTCCAGTTGGTGTCATTTATGCCTTGACTAATATTGCTGTTGGTTTGAATGTGGTGACTGAATTTATCATTGGTTACATGCTTCCAGGTAAGCCATTGGCTATGATGTTTTTCAAGACCTTCGGTTACATTACCAATAACCAGGCTGTTACCTTTGCTCAAGATATGAAGTTGGGTCACTACATGAAATTGGCTCCCAGATTAGTGTTCTCTGTCCAATTTTTCGGTACAATCTGGGGTTCCTTGGTTCAAATTGCAGTTTTGAGATGGGCCTACGGTTCTATTACCGACCTTTGTGAGCCAGACCAAAAGAACAACTATATTTGTCCTAATGGTACTGTGTTTTTCAATGCCTCCATTATCTGGGGTGTCATTGGTCCTCAAAGAATGTTCTCCCACGGTCAAATCTACTACGGTTTGTTGTTCTTCTTTATCATTGGTGCCATTTTACCAATTGTAAACTGGTTGATTTTGAAGAAATGGCCAAACTCCCCAATTAAATGGTTGAACTGGCCAGTTTTCTTTTCTGGTACTGGTTACATTCCTCCAGCCACTCCATACAACTATTCTACCTATTCTTTGGTAGGATTGTTCTTCGGATGGTTTGTCAAGAAAAAGTGGTTCCATTGGTGGACTAAATATAACTATTCCTTATCTGCTGGTTTGGATATTGGTTTAGCTTGGTCTACTTTGATCATTTTCTTGTGCTTGAACTTGACCAACACCAACTTCCCAAATTGGTGGGGTATTACTGTGACTGAAACCTCTGATTCTTTAGGAACTGCTATCAGAGTGATTTTGCCAAAGGGAGAAACTTTCGGTCCTTCTTCTTGGTAGGTATAGTTATTAATCTAATGTTATAATTGTAGGATCTAAACGACTAAGAACCAGAATTGCATGTTTACAAACTAGAGTTGCTAACTCTCAGAGCATATTAATAGAGTCAAAGTGCTCTTAACTCAGTTTGGAAGCCATTAAAATAAATTTTATAGAAGAATAGTTGGCATTAAAAGAGAGAGTTATACTTTTAGTAGCAATAAACCCTAAGCATCACTAGAATAAGCCATTCAAAGCGAAATAATGTACATTAACCTACTCGTGATCTTCCAAATTCATGTCATCCAATTCATCCAATAACTCGTCAATACCAATTTCCGGAGCATCGTCGTCTTCCAACATTTCACTTTCTTCATCCTGTTGTCTTGGCGCAGCGTTAGCCTTATACAAGTTGATGGCTTGTCTCATCTCGTCGTCTTCTTCCAATTCTTGTAAGAACAATTCGTAATCCTTTTCAGCTCTTTCTTGTTCTTGTTTAGCTTGTCTAGAATCTTCGTTTCCACCAATATCTTGATGTTCTCTGGCCATTCTCTTCAACTTCCAGTTTCTGTTCTTGGATTTACGAGACTTTCTGGCGTAGTGCTTCTTAACCAAAATAACTTCTGGAGTGTTGTCTCCGTCTAAGCTATCCCAAAGTTCTGAATTGAAGTTTGCATTGGCTAAGAAATAACCAAGACATGAATCACCAGGATGCAAGATAGCACCAAGATGAGATCTGATATAGTAGGAATTGTCATTGACACCGAGATCACATTCTCTCGAGACAGTAATGTCTGCCAACACATGCTTACCCTTAACAACTCCAGTTGGCTCAACGTCCAACACTATGAATTCAGTTAACTGGGTGACGTCAGTCAACGAAGGGAATGGGAGTCTCCAGTAAATTTGAGGTTGCAAATCGGCACTTTGCAATGTGAAAGGATCAATAAAGTGAATCATATTACTGATCTTAGAACATAAGACCAATCTGGAGATGTTTCCCATGGAGTTGGCCAACTTTTTAGGCAACACAATCAAGTCATCACGACAGATTGGAGCAATCTCAACCGAAAATGCAAATTTATATGTAGAAGAACCAGAGTGAATATCCTGACTGACTAATTCTTCAGACTTCTTAGATTTGGCTGGAACCACAGCTGCCAAAAAATCCAACATTTTGGCGGCATGATTTCTCTGGGAATAGAAAAAGTCCAAACCATCGGCACTTTCTTGAATAGAAACGGTATCCTGATGAGCGTTGTGTCTTAAGATCAACTGTTCCAAGTACAAAAAAGTTCTCTTGTGAGGAACCTTCTGTCTGATTTGCACAGTGGCTCTCCATGTGTTTGGTGTATAAGACTTAGCACAGTCTGGACATTGCATAGCAATAACCACGTATTCAACTTCAAAGGTCTGTTCGACAATAGTGTTTGTCATGGCTTCACCCTGAACCGTAAGTTTGACTCTAATACGACGGGAATGAGGTTCAGTCCAGATAAATGAAGCATCCACCAATCTGACTTTGTTCAAACCTTTCAACCTTCTTAAACATAAGGCCAACAACTCTCTGGACTCCAACTCGGCTCTCATCCATTGTCCTGGAGGTTGCAAGAATCTCTCACAGTTTCTACAGAAGGAAAGATTGGCTTCTCTTGGAATGCCTTGGGTAATATCAACAGTCAACTTGATACAATCGTAACACATAACCATTCCAGTGGACCCGTCCATAGGGACACCACAGTTGCAACATAACACGGTAGCCACGCCACCATTTGCCTGGTGTTCAAGTTGGGTGTAGTTAGACATAGTAATTACTAACACGATGAGTGAAAAAAAAGAACCTCATCTCCCGGTAGTGCAGGAACCAATTAGTTTGTGTTTGTGGATACGTACTTGTGTTTTAGGGTTGATAATTTGGGTTACTTTAGGGCATAAACTGATTTAGGGCACTATACCAGTATTGGAATCGAATGCCAGAGGGTTATTGGAAGCAAATACAAAGAAGCCACTGGGTTAGGTTAGCTACCATGGTTGCGAAAGGCACTAGATGAGGTTGAAGTTGACGATTGTTGGCGCTTCAAGCCAGTGTACAGCTTAGGCATCTCATTTAGAGCAAGTCAGTGTACAGAAAGCCTAGTCAAATCTATTAGAAGCCAGTTGGATGCTATTCAAATAGAACGGCATCAAACCTTCAATCCTACCACATACTTTGTATGAACACAAAAACGCGAATTATCAACAACCATGGTTGATAGAAAGAGACATGGCACACATGCCAACAGCAAAGACAACAAGCGATTTAAGAAAGAAGATGAGGAAGAAAATGACATAAAGAGCGAATCAGAAGAAGACCAGAAAGAACAGGATGAAGAGGAGGACAACGAAGAATCAGAGGACGATAAAGAAGAACAAAAAGAACATAAAGAGGAAGGGACAGAAGAAGAGGAAGATGACGAAGATGAAGCCGCAGAAGAAAGAAAGCGAATCATGACGTTCAATTTCGATGGGCAGACATATTCTTTCAAAGAAAGACCTTCGGTGCTAGAGGAAAGAGAGGGAAAGATTGAATTCAGAGTAGTCAACAATGACGACACCAGAGAAAACCTAATGGTTTTAACGGGATTGAAGAACATTTTCCAGAAACAGTTGCCCAAGATGCCCAGAGAATATATAGCCAGGTTGGTATATGACAGGTCTCATATCTCCATGGCTGTAGTACGGAAACCGTTGACGGTGGTGGGAGGAATTACTTACAGACCCTTCAACAGCAGAGGGTTTGCTGAGATTGTTTTCTGCGCCATTTCATCTACCGAACAGGTTAGAGGGTATGGTGCTCACTTGATGAATCACTTGAAGGACTACGTAAGAGCTACGTCTCCCATTATGTATTTTTTAACCTATGCTGATAACTATGCCATTGGCTATTTCAAAAAACAGGGGTTTACCAAAGAAATAAGCCTCAACAAGTCGATGTGGATGGGTTACATTAAGGATTATGAAGGAGGTACCTTGATGCAGTGTGAAATTTTACCATCCACATTAAGGTATTTGGATCTGGGAAAGATTCTTTTATTGCAAAGAGCAGCCATCGAGAAGAAAATCAGAGCCAGATCAAAGTCACATGCGGTAAGACCTGGTCTACAAGTATTCAAGAACAGTAAAGAAGCCAAATTAAACCCTGAAGATATCCCAGGACTTTTGGAAGCAGGTTGGCTGGAAGAAATGGACAAACTAGCACAAAAACCAAAGAGAGGCCCCCACTACAATTTCATGGTAACATTGCTTTCGGAGTTGACCAACCATCCTTCAGCTTGGCCATTCTCGGTGGCTGTCAACAAAGACGAGGTGGGAGACTACTATGATGTGATCAAAGAGCCCATGGACCTAGGCACCATGGAATCGAAGCTAGAAAACGACAAATATGAGTCGTTTGACCAGTTTGTTTACGATGCAAAGTTGATTTTTAACAACTGCAGGTCATATAACGCAGAGACCACTACATACTACAAGAATGCCACCAAGTTGGAGAAATTCCTCAACAACAAAATCAAAGAGAGCCCCGAGTACTCTCATTTTCTCGAGTAATTGAGTATGGAAAAACTTGTATATAAAAAAAATCGCAAATTTGCGTAGGTTTGAAAATTTGCGTAGGTTTGAAAATTGGCAGAATGGTTGCTACGGTTTATTCATACGAGGACTCTGTTGATGTGGCCAATGCATTGGCTGCACACGTGTTGAAGATCCAGGACGCTGCGATTGCAAAAAATGGGGTTTTTAAAATTGCTGTTTCAGGAGGTTCTTTGGGAAAGGTGTTGAAGAAGGCATTGGTTGATAACAGTGCGGTTGGCGGTAAAGTTGAGTGGCACAAGTGGGAAGTTTACTTCAGTGACGAAAGATTGGTTCCGATTTCACACCAAGACTCTAATGCTGGGTTGTTTATATCTCTGGTTGTAGATTACTTGCAGGATGCAAAACCCAAGGTTATCACCATCGACGAGTCATTGCTTACAGGTAAAGATGGCCAGGTCGAAGGCAGTGATATTGAAAAGGACTTGAAGATCGCAGCAGACTACGAGTCGAGATTGCCTGCTGATAAACAAATGGATGTGATTTTGTTGGGCTGTGGTCCTGATGGACACACTTGTTCATTGTTTCCGGGCCATGATTTGTTGAAGGAAAACACCAGGTCAATTGCTTACATCAAGGACTCGCCAAAACCACCACCAAGAAGAATCACTTTCACGTTTCCGTTGTTGAAGAAAGCAGGCGCCATTGCGTTTGTAGCTGAGGGTGCAGGCAAAGCAGCTATTTTGAAGGAAATCTTCAATGATGCTGGATCCAAGTTACCTAGTAAGTTGGTCAACGAATTGGAGGTTGAGGTTTCATGGTTCGTGAATGATGCTGCCATCAGTGGAGTTGATGTGATTGCATCTAAATACTAGATATATGAATTTCCTAATTTGGCAGTAGACTACAAACCTCGAAAAGAGTGGATATTTCTGAAACTACAACTTCTAAAAAGACTGCAATTGTTTAATATGTGTATGGCCTCTGCAAAAATAACCATACAAAAATATCAAAAACTACATTTTAAGACTGGAAATCTCACAGTTTTGAAATGGGTATGTATTTTAACTCTCTCAATGACCAGAACTAACATGATGGATTTAGGAGTAAGTTTATGGCTTTGTCCCAAAGAAAATACATCCTTATACGATCAATTGACTACTCTTATGAGTAGTGTCAACACATTGTTTCCAGGACTGCCACCAAAGTTCGACCCACACATCACTATCACCAGCAATATCTCAGTTAACTTGGATGACCCCCACGATGATGTCGACAGAATTCTCTCCGCAAGCTCTGTGGCATTCAATTCATTACCCAAGAACCACACCAACTTGGTAACTTTAGGAAGGGTCGACAGCCAGCGGAAATTCTTCAAAAAGTTGTACTTCCAAGCCGCAAAAGATCCGAATTTGATATCATTCACTCAGATAATTAGAGAGCTATTTGTGATATTACCCCAGAAAATCGAACAGGAAAACCAGAAGGTCAACCCCCACTTGTACACCAAAGACAGCCATGGGAACATTATCAAAAAAACCCTGGTGAAAAAGGACAAACGTAGAACCGAGCCTACTCCAATTAAGGAATTGGATATGGAAAGATTAAAACACGAATCTGCAAAAGAAGCTGCAGAATGGACCACACAAGAATATGACCCACACCTTTCGTTGGCTTATAGCGATATCCATCCCATTGATAATGCATTGTGGAGAACCATCAAGGCCAGAATCCAGGATTATTTGAATATAGATCAATGCGATTCGGAGACTTTGGTGGATAATGGGTTGTCATGGGATGGAGGTGTATTGAAGTTGGTTCTTACTGAAGGAGATGTGAACGATTGGATAGTTTTGGGCCGTGTAGATTTACATTAATCAACCCTAGCACGTGATTTTTGGCGTGATCATTTGTATAACGGTGTTATGGGCTATTAATAGTCAGGAACCCGGTTTTTAGAATATAGGCATTGCCACTACTCGCATTGCTCTGTATGATTGCTCTTCAACAACTATACTCAACGACATACCCATTACGTAATATCCATGCACAAATTGCAGCAATTACAAGCACTTGCTGAATGAGGAGTGTGAAAAGTATAAATAGAACCGATCTCCCTTCCTGGTAACCCAACCATGTCTGAACCACACAGAATATTCTATAAGGGACAAGAAAACGATTTCATTGTTTTCGTAGACGATAAGCAATTATTGGAAAAGTACAAGAGCGACTCTACTGTTCCGTTGGTGGATGTAGTTTCTGTATTCAAGATCTACACCAATAGACAAGGAGGAGTCACAGGAGTGTTGGATGAAGCTTCGAAGAACGAATTGCTGAATGAATTTGGCAAAAAAGCCATTGACGAAGTTATCAAGACCATTATTACTGAGGGCTCCGATAAGCTGCCTACTGAAATCCACAGTAACAATTCCAAAAACGACTCAAGAGGCGAGTCCCTCCCAACTGTGGGATAGGTATATAGGATCATATACTTGAATATAGGACTACAGATCCAGTTTCGGTGACCTAGATAGTATTGATTTAATCGTTTTTGATCGGAATAGACTCAAGATATCCGATTTCAAACTGGAAGTTCTTGTTGGAGACTGCACGATTGAAGTTCGAGTCCTAGCTGTGAACAAAGGCTCATCTTTGTGTGAATTGTTTTCGTTCGAAGTAACAGCAGGTGGAATCACCCTTTGGCCTCTTAAGGAGTAGAAGCTCAACAAGCTAAGATGCCTGCTAATTCTGGGATTTTTATCAAACATAATCCGGGGTAACTCCTCGCTCCATACCAAACCGATCCTCTTTTCTGCTTTGATTCTATCGTACCGAGTGAGTTCAAGACAGTCATCATATTGCTTCAAATGTTCGGTGGTGTTAAACTTTAAACCAAGATCAAAAATGGTGTTGACAATACTTATGGAAATCGGTTTCTGAAAGTAGCAGTTTTGATGTCTCCGGAGAGTTTCCAAGGAGATATTGTAAGGACTTATAGAATTTGGCATGTCATGGATTGAATTAATACCATCATAAATACAGGAAAAGTTCATTTTGTAGGGCCCGTTAACTACATTTATCAAAAATGATAAAGTATTCTGCCAAACGAGAAACTCTGTTTCATTGATGGCTGCAAATAAAACCTCATATTGGCATTTTCCTATTTCAAATAGAATCTTGACCGAGTAGGTGTAATCAGAATAAATTCCCCCATCCGAATCTTTGGTATCGACTATCAAAATGCAATTGGATAATGGAATGATAAAACTGACTTTGTACTTGCCTTTTCTTGAATTCAAGTCACATAGAATCAAATGACTTTTGAATGCAAGTACTCCAAATGTAGCTGCTTTAACCCTGTCTATTTCAATCCAAGCAGTTAGTAGAGTTCCTACGAGAATGCTTTTGCCAAACAATTCTATGGAGTAGTCTACTGGAAATTCAATTAATTCACCAAGAATCACAGTCTTGTTGACATCTATCAGCTTAGCAGTTGCAGTATTGATAGCATTCAATTTGAGTTTCACCAGCTCCAAAGTGTGAAATAATATGTTTTCAGGGTCCGGTAATGGGAGATAAGAAACCAAAGCCTCCAAAAAGAGCCTATACTTTCCATATCTTGCAGTTGGTTTCTGAATAAGTGACATGAATGAAAGATCGAGTTTCCTGGAATATGGCTGGGTAGCCTCTAAATAATGACTCCAACCTCCTACCCAAGGTTCATTCATTCCAATAGAGTCCATATGAAGCTTGGAAAGTGCCAAAACATCTTCGTAAACATCACAGTACTCAATGTACACATAGTGGTTTTTGAACAAGGAATCCAATAGGCTTGCCACTAAACTACATGTTTCGTAGATCATTTCAGTATCCAAGGACTGTAAGCATAGATTCAAATTGTAGCAAAATGCTTCATGGGTCTCGATCAAGGTTTCCACATCTTTACTTATAATGTACAATGGAACACCACTCACAATTCTATGATTGTCTAACAAAGGATTAAGATAATAGTGGAGAAGTAACTTAAGCAGAGATATGTAGGTTTCTTCACTGCTACACAACTCCTCTATTAACTTGAAGCTTTTAAACCCCGGCTGAGTTTTGCCTGGGATGTTGGGTGAGTACGAATTCCCTGGCGGTGGTGATAATACGTCTTCCAGCGATAGCACGTTATTAGGAGAGTAAATGGAAATAGACTTTGGACTTGGTAGAATCACCCCATCTTTTGAAACATCATCGTTATTTGCGCCACCTATGCTCTGGTAGGCTTTGGTTTCATATCTCAATTGGTAACTTCCACTCAATGATGGAATAAACAAGTTTCTTTCTTTTCGATCTTCTAAACTCCTATTTTTACCCCCAATTCTTAAACCACTATCAGACTCCGACCTTGTTAGTCTTCTTTCCGTTCCAACTTCAGTCTGGATTTCTGCCATTTGTATTCAGTTTTTGCAGCCACAAAAAACGGTTAAAAATGCGACCCGAAAATTGATAATGAGTTCCAGACACTTGAAGAAGCTTGAAAGGCAAAGGTTGCAGAATGACACTCCACAGGGGATTCTGGACGATGAGGAAGTAGCAGTGCCACAGCAAAATAAGACGTTTAATGCTTTTAGTTTTCTCGGACAGGATGATGAAAGCGAAGAAGACACAGACGAGGAACTTAACCTGGAGCAAGAAGTTCATGAGTCAGTGAAGGAAGAAATTGCAATTCCACAACCCAAGAAGAAAAGTAAGAAGAAAAAAAAGAAGAAGGTAGAAGACGACAGCGACGAAGAATTGGATAAGATCTTAGCAGAAGCAAAAAAGAGAGACCAGGCCAAGTTTCATACGCCAGAGGTGGAGGAAGACATAGACGAAGCGGATGAAATAGATTTTGAAGAAGAATACAACGAAATCAACGAACCATTGTTGGAATATGATTCAAACTTCAAGAACTTTACTACAAGTAGGTTGGAGAAGTCGCTTCCATTACTCTCAATCGAAAGCATTAAGAATCTTGATGCTGATGAAGAATTAAAAGGTTTGTTTGGAGAATTATCTCTAGAGACAATAGAAGACGCCAACACTACTACGGCACTTTCGATGACGCCGGATGTGTTGAAGCAGTTCAAAAGACTTGCTAGGTTAACTAAAGGCTGGGGAGGTAAAGATAGAAGGAGCGTTCCAGGTACTACCAGAAAACTTCTTTTGACCAGAATCAAAGACGACTACTTGCCTACAGTTCAGAAACCATTGCAAATGGAAGAGTTGAATGATGCCGAGATCTTGGATGTCATGGACTACAAGGAAGATATCGCTGAAGTTGACGAACTTGCGTACAGAATTAAGAAGGAAAAGAAGTTGGGTGTAAAATACTTTAAATTCTTAAAGGTATCGTCTCCAAGAGATAGAGTAGCTGACTCACAGTTTTATGCTTCTGTGGTGTTGGCACCAGATCATGACGCCTTATTTGCATTATTAAACGGTACTCCCTACCATGCTGAAACACTTCTTCAGGTGAGCATGGTGTTGTTAAGACAAGGAAGTAACAAGTCTACGAGCACAGCTTTAATCGAAAAGTGTTTGTTCGTCTTTGATCGTTGTTTCCACATGTTTTTCCACGATTTACTTGCAGAATCAAGGAATGGGCTTTTGAGATTACCCTATGAATCTTATATGAACAGACAGTTTCAACTTTGTTTGTTCAGATACATAATAAGCTTGGCTGAAAGAGCAACCTTCTACACCAGTTTCAACTACTGCAAGTTTTTATTGTCGTTGAATCCGGCTGAAGATCCGCTAGGGGTGAGATACTTCATTGACTTTTATGCCATTATGAGCGGCGAGTACAAATACCTTACTGAATTAGCAGATTCCCCATTAGTTACTTGTTATAGCAAGTGGTTGACTCCAGGGATTGCATTTTCTACTGCTCTTGCATATATTCACTTGAATAATGTTGAAAAAGCAAAGGAATATTTGAAGAAAGCCCATATTGCATATCCTTATACTTCGTACAAGTTGCTTGAGACAGTTTGCATCCCACCACAAATGCCAGTCAAAGAGTCAGAAGTTAGTACAAATGACGAGATAACATTGGCTACTGAAACATACATAGTTCGTGCAAAGTTATTATGGAAAGATAGTGAGAAGATCAAGTTTTTAAGTGATGAACTTAGCAAATACTTCATACAAGATAAATTGAAGGAGAAGCCTGCAGCAGGTATAACCTCGATGTTCCGTAGCTATTTTTCAGACAAGACAAAATCAAGTGTGACATTACCATTCAACTTGCTTCGATTTGTTATTTTGTCAGGGGAAAACAGTCTTATGGCCAAAGTTCCAGAAGACATATGGAGCAGAGATGATATCTACGAGTTTGATCCGTTGCCTCCAAAGGTAGCCAATGTTTTATATAATGCAACCACTGGATTGGATACCAAGGCCAAGATCGTGGACAATGCCTTGGACTACGTGAATCAGGATTTGCTTGCAACCTTACTTCAGAGTAGAACAGAAAGCAATGAGATGGATGATATTCTAAGACATTTGCAACAGCAGGAGGAAGCGCAGAATGTTGATTTGGGATGAGGATTTGGAAAGAATCAGCTCATACTTGAACAGTACGGCTCCATAGCTCAAGCCTAAGACTATAGTTGATTGCGCTTAAAAGCAGCAGTTTCAAAGTTTTTATCATACAAAAATACAGAAATACCAACAGTATCTAAGACCTCTTCAATTCCAGCAATAAAGTTTCCATACCCAACTATAAGTTCATAAACCTCATTCATAAACCTCATTCATAAACCTCATTCATAAACCTCATTCAAGAGCTCGTACAAGCCGCTCGTACAAAATTCCAAAATACGCATACAAAAATACATACAAAAATACATACAAAAACACATACAAAAATACACACAAAAATACACAAAAATCAATACTCATACCACACATGATAGCAATAGACCTCAACTTTAGTGGGGGTGTGTGGCAGTACCAGATATCAGCCACATTCTTTGTGGGTGTAATTGTGCCAGTGCTTTTCTACTGCTACAAAAAGTATGTGTCCACTTCTGCCAATAGCTACAACAAGCTAGAAGCTCCAGTTAAACTCAATCTACCAATTCCCGATGAAGCCAAACCACACTGGAAAGGTAAGCGCCTCTACGCGTCTCAGTTGTCGGTACGAATTCAAGACCAGCCTGGAATGGTGCAATGTTACTGTCCAGCTACAGGACAATCGCTAGGGGTGTTTTGTACCACCACCAGATCGGAAATGGATGAGCAGATTAGACGTGCCAGACTTGCCCAGAAACAATGGAAAAACTCGTCATTCTCGTTAAGGAGAAAGCTTTTGCACACATTGAACCGGTATGTGTTGGACCACCAGGACGAAATCGCTCGCATAGCATGTCGAGACAGTGGAAAGACCAGATTGGATGCTCTGATGGGTGAAATCATGGTCACTCTTGAAAAGTTGAACTGGATCATCGCCAACGGTGAAAGAGCCTTGAGACCTTCTCAAAGACCGGGCCCAAGCAATTTGCTCATAGGTATGATGAAAAACGGTGAAGTCAGATACGAGCCATTGGGATTAGTAGCAGCCATAGTTTCCTGGAACTATCCATTTCATAACCTTATGGGTCCTATAATCGCTGCATTGTTCACTGGAAATGCCATAGTGGTAAAGTGTTCAGAGCAGGTCATCTGGTCCTCCACATGGTTTGTTCACTTGGTTCAAACTGTGTTAAAACTGTTGGATATTCCTGAAGATTTGGTACAATTGTGCTACTGTTTTCCTGAGGATGCTGACTATTTCACGTCTCACCCAGGTTTAGACCATATCACCTTCATTGGCTCTAAACAAGTAGCTCACAAGGTGGTGGAGAGCGCTTCCAAGCAATTGACCCAATGTGTGGTGGAGTTAGGAGGTAAAGATTCGGTAATTGTGCTTGATGACGTAAAGGACTTGCACCCATTGTCATCTGTGATCATGAGAGGAACTTTCCAGAGTGCCGGTCAGAACTGTATTGGAATTGAGCGTGTCATCTGCTTACCAGAGCTGTACCATACCTTGGTGGACATTTTCACTCACAGAGTTGGTCAATTACGTATTGGTTCTGACATAGATCAATCTGATGAAATAGATATTGGTGCAATGGTTTCAAATAACAGGTTTACTCGCTTTGAAGAGTTAGTACAGGATGCGGTTTCAAAGGGTGCCAAATTGATCCATGGAGGAAAGGCATACCATCATCCTAATTATCCTCAAGGCCATTATTTTGAACCCACATTACTTGTGGATGTGGATAGAACTATGGATATCTTCAACGAAGAAGTGTTTGGGCCTATTTTAACCATGATCAGAGCTGAGGATGTAGATGAAGCGGTTGAACTTGCAAATGCTACTGAATATGGATTGGGTAATTCGGTGTTTGGCGACAATTTTAACGAGTGCAGTAGAATTGCTGATAGGTTAGACAGCGGAAATGTTGCAATCAATGACTTTGCTACATTCTACGTTGCCCAGTTGCCTTTTGGAGGAGTCAAGAAGTCAGGATACGGAAAGTTTGGTGGCGAGGAAGGTTTGACTGGATTATGTGCAGCTAAATCGGTGGTTATGGATAAGCCGTTTTTAAGAATGTTGGGAATAGCCACAGCTATCCCACCACCATTGGATTATCCAATTCAGAACGACAAAAAGGCATGGGGTTTTGTATCTGCCTTGAACTCAGCTGGATATGACAATAGAATGTGGAAGGTAGTAAAGTCCATTCAGAAACTAGCCAAAGGAGGATAGGCATATAAAGATACTAGCAAGACGATATTTGGAGCTTGTGAACATAAATAGCGTATACAGCTACTAGAATAAATGAACCAGTAGAGATAAGACAAAGATATTGAAGTTTACAGGGCATTTGGTGCAGTGAAACCAATGGTAAGACTGACAATTTGCACTACATTACACCCACAATCAGATGATATAATGTAACAAGTAAATTCACACAATCAGATGATGTAATGTAACAAGTAAATTCACACAATCAGATGATATAACGTAGCAAGTAAAATAACGTGTATATAGTCTATTTGGCATTGACATGGACTTCTGGTTTAGGACTGGTGGTGGCATCAACCAACAATTTGGTGACTGCACTCTTTTTCTCTTCGTACTTGGCCTTGATCTTTTTCAATTCAGCGTCGACTTGAGCGTCGGCATCCTTGTTGATCTTATCGTTCAAGCCATCGTGCTCTTTCTCGTAGGCAGCCAATTCAGCTTCTTTTTGAGCCTTGTAGGCATCAATTTCCGATTGCGCGTCAGATTTGGCGGTCTTCAATCTAGAGGTTCTGTATTTTCTGGCCTCATTGACTATTTCGGCTGCTTCCTTTTCTGTTTTTAACAATCCTTGGATCCCTGATGACATTGTAATTATCTCCTTCGTTGAATTTTGTATTATCGCATTTTTCGGTGGTTTCCTTGGTGAACACACGACCGCTATCATATCTGGCGATAGTACTGTTGTTAGTAGTACCAGATTCTGTATTTGGATGAAAAGATTCTGTATTTGCATGAAAAGATTCTGTATTTGGATGAAAAGATTCTGTATTTGCATGAAAAGATTCTGTATTTGGATGAAAAGATTCTGTATTTGCATGAAAAGATTCTGTATTTGGATGAAAAGATTCTGTATTTGCATGAAAAGATTCTGTATTTGGATGAAAAGATTCTGTATTTGCATGAAAAGATTCTGTATTTGCATGAAAGATTCTGTATTTGGATGAAAAACCAGATTACAATATTTGCATGAAAAGAAACTCCAAATTAATACAAATAATACACTATATACACTATTCGTAATATCCGTTTGCCATGAAACGCAACATGTACTCATCAATATGACCCACTCCGTCCTCAAAATCCATATCATCGTTATCCTTTGCCCGTTTTGCTGCTTTAGCTGGGTCGTCTGGATCTCCTTCTTCATCAAACTCATCTTCCTCTTCAACATTTTCCTTCATTGCTTCTCGGGCTGCAACTCTATCATCCTCATCCTCTGCCTGCAGCAATGCGTTTTCAATGTTACCACTTACTAATGGCTTGTCTGGAATCTGGTTTGCCAACGTGGAGTCATCTACAATATCTCGGACAGAAAACTTGCCAAAGTAATCAGTGGTGAAATCACCTTCTTGAATCACCACGTTATCCAATTGCCTCTTCTGGTTAGCTTTTCTCAAGATGTTGGATTCGATAGTATGTTCAGAAACAAATCTGTAAATGTGTACATCTCTGATTTGCCCAATTCTATGACAACGATCCTGACATTGTTTATCCATAGCAGGATTCCAATCAGAATCGTAGAAAATAACCGTGTCTGCACCTGTCAAATTGATACCAAGACCACCAGATCTTGAAGATAGTATAAACACAGGAATCTTTGGGTCTCTATTGAATTTTTCAGTTAATAATTGTCTGTCTTCAATTTTAGTGGACCCATCAAGTCTCAGGTATCTATAACCATGAATGTTAAGGAATTGCTCAAGAATATCCAATACCTTTGTCATCTGTGTGAAGATAAGTGCTCTGTGTCCCTCACTAACCAATCGTTGTAACAATTTGTCCAACATTTGAAGTTTACCACAATCATATTGCAACAATGACTTGTCAGGAAATGCAATCGATAACTTGACTTGTGATTTATGGAAGGGATTACTCAACTTTCTTTCCTCTACTTCGTTTGAAACCTTGCTTCGAAGGTTGTCTGGGAATAAGTTTTCTTTCATGTCTAAAGCAACAATCTTTGGGGTGATAACTGAATAGTTCTCTATCGTGTCATTTAACAAATGCACCCTTTTGTCCAAAGGAACAATCAAGTCTCTAAGAACTGAATCTTCGGCCACCGATGTTAATGGTGTAGTGGCAGATCTCAAAAAGTTCAAGAAAGAATCTCCATACATCGGGCCTCTTTCACATCTCAAATCATTCAAGTAAACACTTTGCTCTAAATGTTCCTTCAACCCTATCTGTTGTTCTCTCTTCAAATCTTTGTAATAGTCCAAACAGCTGTTACCTTCCTCAGTTTTAATATCGATTTCAAGCAACTCTTCAAGTTCCTTGACCTGCTCTCTGATAGAATCAGTGGATTTGAGGTTATTGGTAGATTTGGCCACGAAGTAGTTCATATTTTCCTTGGAAGTTAAATCCAAATTCAATGTGCTGTATGAAACATTTTTGAACACATCGTGGCACGTCAAATGCTTTTGCACCATGTAATTTATTGGCGTATACTCACCAGGAACAGATGTAGGCATTGCCAAAGAGGTCACAATTGGTCTCACCTCAAATAAATCTGGATGATTACACACTTTACGAAGTTGCATTAAACAGTTAATGATGGATAAAAAGTTTCCCGATGCCAACGTCTCCTTAGTTTTTGCTCTTGACATGAAATCATCGTAAAGAAACCTTTGCCTCTTCGATAACCTGCAGTACATGATATGTTCGTATTTTCCTGGCATCTGCTTTTCAACGTCTTTCTTCAAACGACGTAAAATATATGGACGCAAAACTTGATGCAATCTTGCAACTGTGTTCTTGGTTTCCTGATCCATACCCTTGGTTGTGCTTTCATTCTCATCTATCAAATCGCCTCCTTTGCTGCTTGCCTGTTCCAAAATGTTATCCACAGGTTTACCAAACCATTGCTGGAAATCTTCCAAATTTGCAAAACCATCTGGCATTGCTTGATTAACCTTCGACGATGGCATCAAGAAATATAACAAGGACCACAATTCCATCAAGTTGTTTTGTAATGGGGTACCGGTTAAGAGCAATCTGTTTTCAGTATTGAAATTCAATAACGCTTTCCAACGAGTTGATCTGAAATTTTTGATATTGTGGGCTTCATCCAAAATCATATACTTCCATCTTCTTCTTTTGAACGATTGGTGGTCATGCACAACCAACTGATACGACGTAATACATACATGGAAAGCATCAGGTTTATTCCAACCCTTTCTTTTCTGTGCTCTCTGCTGTGGTGAGCCGTAGTAAGTTAAAACCTTGAAACCAGGAGCAAACTTTTTAAATTCCACTTCCCAATTAAGCATGACAGAAGTTGGAACAATAATCAAATGTGGACCCCAGACATGGTATTCAGTCGCTAAATGTGCTAACAAGGAAATGGTTTGGATAGTCTTACCCAAACCCATTTCGTCTGCCAAAATACCATTGGTATCGTTACTGTACAAACTAGCCAACCAATTAAGACCCTGCTTTTGATAAGGACGCAAATTACCACGCAATAAAGCAGGTACTGGCACATCTCTAACTTTAGAGCCATTGACCTCTTGCTCAGGCATTTGTGAGGTAACGTCTGATTTGGGTGTCTTTGGTTCGTCGTCATCAGTGGAAGACATTTGTTCGTCTTCTGAATCTTCATCCATTACGTCTTCTTCAACACTTTCGTCGTCTGGTGACTCCTGGCCTTCTTGATTTCCAAGTAATGAGGCGAGTGAACTTCCATTTTGCTTAGGAACATCCTCCGAATCCATACTTTCGTCACTATCGTCTTCTCTTTCGGAATCATCTGTGGTTTCATCAGGAATAGAATCAGACTCGGAATCGGAAAATGCATTATTAGCATCAGCTTCTTCGTTCAAGCCTTGAATTAACGCCTTTTGCTCGTCAGTATATTCACTCTGAACAGCACTGCTATTTTCATCTGTTTCCACTTCTTTGCCATAAAGTGCAGCCAAGCCGTTTCCAAAGTTATTATCTTCGTCATCAGAATCTGCATCATCCGATGATACAGACGAAGCATTTGTTTCTTCTACAGTCAGACCCTCAAGGTTACTGTATTTTTCACGTAACTTCTCTACAGACAAATTATCGTCCATAGTATCGTCAACGCTTTCGTTTTCGGATTCAGAAGCACTCAAATTATCATCTGAATTCTGATCATTTGATCCGTTATCATTGGATTCATCATCAGATTGTCTCGTCAATTGAGCTTCAAGAAGTTGGGTGGAGTGTTCCAACATGTGACTTAAATGCTCTCTACCCTTGATCTTCTTTAATTCCTCTTCCTTTTGGTCCTGCAAATATTTATATACCTTTCCGGCCTGAGTCCATCTTTTCTTCACAGCTTGAATTGCCAATCTACTGATTTTTCTCAAGTTTTGTTCTTGCTCTTTGGCCAATCTTTCTTTTTCACCTCTCTTCCACTTGAAGTGTTGGTCAACCATCACTGCAATCTTCTTTGCTCTGGCTAGACGCAGTCTTCTGACCTGCTGGTGTATTCTAGCAAAAGAAGCACCTTGTGCAAGCAAGTTATCGATATGAGTATTCGAAGTAGGACCTTGGGACTTTGGAATTACTGATGACGTGGCTCTGAAGGGGTCTGCTTCCTGCCTGGCATTATTTTGTGGTAGAGCCAACTTTCTCTTTTCGATTTTGTCACCGTTCAATTCTAAGCTGTGCTCATATACGGTTTTATCATACAATCTCTTGAACATATGGGTTTGTTGTTCCAAAACTTCGTTGTATTCTTCAATCGAGTTGTTGTACTCCATAGTAGACTCATCTATAATAGCAAATTTGAACTTATTTTCAAGAAAATTTGACAACTTTTCACCCAATTTTTCAGCCACATGAATGTTTTGTTTATCAGTGACAATTTCAAGGGGAGTAGGTTCAAATTCAATCACCTTTTGATTCTCCTCATCTATTTCATTATCGCCTTTTGGAGGTTTCCAACCTGGAATATGGGCTGGATGTGTTATTTTTGGTTCTTTGACTGTAAATTTCACGGCTTTCAAATGCGTTTTGCCGTTGATTTTGTAGGTTGGGATATCGGAATCTGTGAAATCACACAAATCATCATCTATATCGGAATCAACCTTCCGTTTCAATTCTCCATAATCATCTGGATCAGCGGAATCGGTATTTGTGATTTGTTCTGATTCTTCTTCAACGTCACTTTCTTCACTGCTAGAATCCACAATCACCTTCTTTTTCACTTTCTTAGGACTAAAAACCACGTCTTCTAGTCCACTGAGTTGTCGTATGATTCTATCCTCTGTGTCTTTACTTTGCGACTCTACTTCAGTTTTGAAAGGATACCTATCCAATATCTTCGCCTCTCTTTCAGCAATAACTTTCTTCTGTAATCTTAAAGGCAAATCATCAAGGTTAGGCTCTGAGCTAGCCCCTTCTACAGGCCAATGCAAATGATAGTTAGATTCTTTAACAAAGTATTCAAACAAATCCACTTTGTCTGGGTGGTTCCCCGAGAAATCTGAAGGTTTCCAGTCCACTATTGACCCGTATTCTTTAAGTTGAAATAACTCGTTAATAGTGAAGTTGTAATCAACCAAAAAGTCTACGATTTGCTGCTTTTTCTGGGAATTTTGATTAGATGCATGTCCATTTGATTTCTTGTGCCTCTTCAGCCCTGTATCAGGCTCCTTAGAGGGTTCTTTGGACCCCGGTTTGGCACTTTTCCGTTTAACTGCCATTGGTTTGTGCGAATAAAATTGAGATCCAGAAAATGCGAATATTTATTGACATTTGACTGTAGACTTCAAATAAAAAGGCAAATTGAAGAATTGAGACGTGTTATGATGGTTGTAGGTTGTAGAAACGAAACCTTGAAAGTTTTTTACTGAGTTGAGAAAGTTTTGCAGTTTTTAAATTGTTTGGATGATTCTTTTGATGTTTTAATCCTAGTTCTTGTTTATAAAATCTCGCATTTAGAATGTCGTCATTTGCGACATGCCTGAATACCTTCGCGATAAAATTTGCCATCAGAATCAACGTTATACTGATCCTCTAGACTATACTGATCCTAGATTAAGCTATTAGGATACCTAATTATACCGCAATCCTGGAAATCACACAAACGAGATCAAATATAAGGATGACCAAAGAAGAAATTGAAGAATTGAACGAGGAAGACCAACAGTTGAAAGATGAACTTGAACTGTTGGTAGAAAAGCTCACTGACACCACTCAAGGCGTGAAAGCATATGAAGAAGCATTGGACTCATTGAAAAACTATATCAGAAATTCAACCACTTCCTTGACAGCAGTTCCAAAGCCATTGAAGTTTTTGAGACCACACTATGAAGTATTGACCAAGGTGTTTGAAGATTGGAAAGCTGCCAATAATAACATTTTCAACAAGTTATCTGATATATTGTCGGTGTTGGCTATGACTTACAGTGATGAAGGAAAGAACGAGTCGTTGAAGTATAGATTAGTGACTGATAGTGACGGAAAGACCGATACCATTGGAGATTGGGGTCATGAATACATGAGACACTTGGCATTAGAAATCGGAAATTCTTATTTAGAAAACTTGGGAACCGATGACAAGTTGATAAACGACTTGGTTGGATTGTCTGTCAAAATCGTGAAGTACTTTTTGAAACACAACGCTGAAGCCGACGCCGTCGACTTGTTGTTGGAAATTGAACACGTTGAAAAGTTGATTGAATTGGTGGACGAATCAACCTACCAAAGAGTATGTCTTTATATGGTTAGCTGTGTTCCATATCTTGCTCCTCCTGACGATGTGTCCTTCTTATCTACTGCTTTCTCCATCTATTTAGCAAACAATCAATTAACCCAAGCCTTGACCTTGGCTATTAAATTGGACGACGAAAGCTTGATCAAACAGGTGTTTGAACTGACAACCGATGATTTGGTTCACAAGCAATTAGGATTAATTTTAGCACAACAAAATAACGGATTCAAGTATCCAGGTGAAAACGAAGAAGTACAAGAATGTATTTCTAACGTTAAATTGAATGAATACTTCAAGTACTTGATCAAAGAATTAAACTTGTTGGAACCAAAAGTTCCCGACGATATCTACAAAAGTCACTTGGAGAATCCAAGGATTGGAATTGCAAATTCTGGTTCTATTGGTTCTGCTAAGCAGAATTTAGCTGCCAGTTTTGTTAATGCATTCTTGAACTTGGGTTTTGGAAACGACAAATTGATTAAAACTGAAGAAGACAATAAATCCTGGATCTACAAAACGAAAAACGCGGGCATGATCAGTGCTACAGCATCATTGGGTGCTATCCACCAATGGGATGTCAACGATGGTTTACAGGACTTGGATAAATATACCTGGTCCCAGAGTGAAGAAATCAAGGCTGGTGCCTTGTTAGGTATGGGTATAGTCTCATCCAATGTTCATGATGAAGTCGATGCTGCGTTAGCTTTATTGCAAGAATATGTTACTGATTCCAACAAGACTTTACAAGCTTCTTCCATTAATGGTTTAGGTATTGCTTTCGCTGGTACTGCCAATGAAGAAGTGTTGAACTTGTTGTTAACGTTGGTTTCTGATTTGGATATTCCATTAGAAATCAGTGCCTTGGCTTCTTTAGCTTTGGGTCATGTTTTCGTGGGTACCTGTCATGGTGATATCACTTCTACTATCTTGCAAACATTGTTAGAAAGAGATTTCACACAGTTGAACAATAAATTCATTACTTTGTTGTCTTTAGGGTTAGGATTATTGTACATGGGTAAGACTGAACAAGTGGAAGATGTGTTGGGTACTATTGACGCTATTGAGCATCCAATTTGCAAGACTTTGAAAGTGTTGGTGAATATTTGCGCTTATGCCGGTACTGGTAACGTGTTACAAATCCAAACATTATTGCAAATGTGTACTCCAAAGCCTGTGGATAAGGCAGAAGAAGAAAAATTATTGGAAAAGAGTGAAGAAGACCAATTGAAGGACTTGAATAAGAACGATGCGATTGCCAACTCAACCACTAATCCAGAAGTTGATATGGATGATGCAAACGATAGCAATCCAGAAACCATAACTGCAAATAATGACACCAGTAATGAAAGTAACGAAACCAAGGACGAAAAGAAAGACGCTGATGTCAAAACTGAAAATGATGCAGAATTGGAAGACGAAGAAGTAGACGAAGATGAGATGTACAAAGGTTTTGCTGTTTTAGGTTTAGCTTTGATTGCAATGGGAGAAGACATCGGTCAAGACATGGTTTTGCGTCATTTCTCCCATTTGATGCATTATGGTAATTCCTTGATCCGTAGAGCAGTTCCATTAGCAATGGGATTAACTTCAACTGCCAATCCACAAATGAAGGTGTTTGAAACCTTATCTAGATATTCACACGATCCAGACTTGGAAGTTGCACAGAACGCCATCTACGCTATGGGTTTGGTAGGTTCAGGTACCAACAACGCCAGATTGGCTCAATTGTTGAGACAGTTGGCAACTTATTACGTCAAATCTCCAGACTCTTTGTTCATGGTGAGAATAGCTCAAGGTATATTGCATTTGGGTAAAGGTACCTTAACATTGACGCCTTTCAACATTGAAAGAAGTATAATATCCAAGGTGTCATTGGCATCGTTATTGACGATTTCTGTGTTGTTATTGAACCCTAAGAACTTCATTTTGAACGATTCCAACAAAGAAACCACTCACCAGTTGTTGTACTACTTGACTCCAGCAGTCAAACCAAGAATGTTAGTGACTGTTGATGAATCATTGAACCCTATCAAGGTGAATGTGAGAGTTGGTCAGGCTGTTGATGTTGTTGGTCAGGCAGGTAAGCCAAAGACTATCACCGGATGGGTGACACAGTCTACACCAGTATTGTTAAACTACGGTGAGAGAGCCGAATTAGAAAACACCGAGGAATGGATAAGTTTATCAAACTCCTTAGAGGGGATTGTTATATTAAAGAAGAATCCAGAGTTCATGGAAGTAGATAATTAAATATATAATTTAGTTTTTTAATTTTATCGTTTCTATTCTATGTCAATGTAGTGTTGTTGCTTGATAAAAGTTGAAGTTCAAATGTTGAAGAGGTTTGTGGCTGCATTCAACTTGCTTCAATACCTAACAGCTAAAGTAGCATGTAATTAGCTTATTGGAACTCAGAGGCCTTACCTGCCATCAACAAGCCAACAATCAAACCAAACAATCCCAACACAGAACCGAAAATTTCAACCACCAAAATCTTCACAAACAACGACGAATCAGCAGCATCACTGATGGCAGCAGTTGAACCAGTGATACCCACAGAAACACCACAGATCAAGTTGGACATACCAACAGTCAAACCTGCCCAGAACAAAGAGTAACCGGTGTACAAGTTTTCTTTGGTGTACAATTGACTGGAAGGAACACTAGTCAATTTGGACGAAAACACAATGGCCATGATCAAACCATAAATAGCCACAACCTCACAGAAAATGATAGAAATCAAGTTCTTGGTGGTGATTCTAGGTGTCTTAACCCCAGCACCCAAAATGGAAGCACCAGTAATAAAGATTCCCCAGGCAGCACCTACCACCGAGAACCCAATACAACTGACAATTCCCAAATTGGCCCACATGTAAGGAGAAGTGGATTCTAAGAACTCACCCACATTGAAGGCTTCTCCCGTTCCATTGAATAACATGTAACCTCCAACCACCAACAAGGCAGAGGTGACTAAATAACTGGTGTAGCCCATATTGTCTCCTTTAATTTTCGAGAATTTTTGAGGGTATGTCCGCGAAAGTATCGTAATGAGAGTTGTAGGAATGAAAGGTGGCAGAGATTAGTCGATGGTAGGAATGAAAGGTGGCATGTCGATGGTAGGAATGAAATAAGGTGGCCAGAGTAAGGATTTTTGGGATTCTACCTACAAAAATTCCACTTGATCTTTGATGAAGCCATACAAGTCCGAATACCCAACAATGGAAACCCCAATGAGCTTTGGATGTTCGTCTATCACACTTAACTTGAACAAACTCTTTGTTAGTTTGAATTCAATGATATCTCCCTCGATTTGCTTTGAAACTTTTCTCTTCTTGGTCTTTCTTTCCTCATCTTCGGTATCTGCAACCGATGTTTGTCCCTGGAGAAGGAGGTTAAAGTCAGTGGGAGCTTGCTGGCTTAATATCAAGTCTACCAAGCCTACATTTATCTGCGTGTGGTCCACTTCAAGGATATCCTCTACCCAAGTTCTCTTCATGTCCATACCGTTTATGACACACTTACACTCCCGCAAAGTGGTTATGAAGAACCCACTAGGATTTGAAGCATCGGAATTGTCAGCCAAGAAGTCCTTTGGGGCAATGAAATCCAGAAATAGCTTGTTAATCTTGAACAAGGCATCTCCAGAAATCTTTACTGTCACAAGCTTCAAACTACGATTTAAAACCAACTTGACATCATAGTTGTTATCTTCCATATCAATTTGGAATATCAAGTCCCGCTTTGGTTCCTTTGTTATATAAGGTCTTTGATACTGCATTTCCACCTCCTGTTTGGGCAATGCCTGGGGTAAACACAACCCTTTCTTTTTTATGTCATCTATGTTGATAATAATCTCCTCGGCCACATTAAAAGGGTTCCTAAGTACCTTGTGCACTACCAAGGTTTGCTCCAATTCCAAAAACCGATAGTATTTGCAGTCTTCTATAAGCAATTTCTGATGTTTGGTATCTCTGACCACGCCAAAGTTTCCTTTTAAAAGCTCCAAGATGTCTTCAAACATTACTGCTGACTTATGAGGTACGCAAATGGGTCTTGAAGGTGGAGGTCTGATGAAATTCTTTTGTTTGACGATTCCACACCCTTCTTTACGATCTCCAAGAATGAAAGTGAAGTAATTGGGGGAGTTTCCTGGTGCAGTCAACAAATGCCAGGGAATGCAAAACGACTTTTCGCCGACGCTAGCATATATGCCAAAGTCCTTTTCCAATGTCTCTAGAAGCCTCGGTAACGAGTAGTAGTGTGCATCAACAAACAACTGGCTGAACATATATTCAGATTCAATCTTTATAGCATATCCCTGGAGATGGGAGTATATTTTCAGAAAAACTTCATGGCAACGATCTATAAATAACACCTTGTCGTGATTTTTCAGGTCTTGAAAGTATTGAGTGAAATAGGAGGGGCCATCTGAAGACAACGAAGCACCACTGAGTTTAAAAAGAGTGTTGCCAACTTGGATTTGGAAAACTTTTGTGTGGGGCAAGATTTCTGGAATCACCGCTGTGAATTCAGGAGTGGCTTTGCCTATTGGATTGTACATGTATTGGTTTAATAAATTGAATCAAGATAAGATTGAGAAGATAAGATTGAGAATGAGGTCGAGAGTGAAGTTCGTGAAACGACACCCACGGCCTACAATTTTCTACCAGGAATTCATACTATAAAACATTACTAAACACTAATATACAATTATTCGCCAACTAGTCTACTATCAATATTATCCATGGTGATCTGGTCGTTTCCCAAATCGGGTTCTCCAGAATAATCACTCAAGCCGTTACTCAATCCGGACTGTAAGCCGGAGTTCATCATCTGAGGCAACTGGGAATTATTCAAGTTTATCTGTTGCATGTGTGGTTGGTGAAGGTGTTGTTGCTGGTGGATATGTTGTGCATTTTGCTCCTGATGAAGCTGTTGGGATTGCTGGTGATTTTGCTGGTGACGATGACGTTGTTGAGCCTCGTGTTGTTGCACCGCCGCTGCGGCTGCCCTTTGAATACTTTCCATTTCTTCTTCGTTGGAACTATGGCTACGGTACAAATTGCTGTTTTCAATATCGTCGTCATCTACATCTTCCAATCCAACCTGCTGGAAGCTGCTGGCGTTGTTTCTTTTTCTGTAGCTCTCGCCATTTTGGCTGTTGATGAAACCGCTTTCTCTCTTCAACTTACGCTTGTAGCCTCTAATTTCGTTATAAATATCTTCTCTTTTGATCAAAATCTCCGGATACTGTTCTCTAATCTTGGACTCGATGTGAGAAGGTTTGGTGCCCACTTTGTACAAGTCCACAATCAATAAATTCAATTCGGTGGATCGCTTTCTCAACATCGGGTGGTTTGACAAGGGATCTAATTGAGGATGGTTGTGCTCATTACAAGTGGTTTTCAATACCCAGGTCTGGTTCTGTTTTCTGAAGCTTGCAGTCATAGCAAATGGACATTTCAACTTTTTGGTTTTTGTGTTTGGATCCAACAAGTATTCATCGTTGTTTTCACTATTTTCAGGGGCTTCGTCGGCCTTTTTCTTGTTCTTTTTGTCTCTGTACTTACCTCCAAGCTCACATGTGTAGTAGATGGCTTTTTTGTTGGAATGGGCAATGACAACTCCAAATCCATTATCTCTAGCAAACTCAGCAATAAAGTCGTTCAAGTCTTTTCTGTCGTGGAAAGTCTGGGTAGGATACGACCTGGTGATCAAGTTACCTTCGACAGTGATGGTATTTTCTTCCACAGGATAAATCTTCAGCTTGGCATCAATGATAGGCTCGGGAATAGGAATGTTGTATTCGTTTTCATCAAAGCTACCGTTGGAATTGGCGTTGTTGGTAAGAGAACCCGAATTAAGCGGTTGATACTCCATCGAATAGTTGTGTTGACGATGGTTCATCCCGGGATTCATCTGCATAGGTTGATTCAACTGGTGGTTCATCTGGTGAACTGATTGTTGATGCAATTGTGCCATGTTGCTGGCGTTTCCATTGTTCATTCCATGATCTAATACATTGCTAGACACATTGACCTCCTGCTTGACAGCTCTCAACAACTGGTCGTCGATGTTGTGGGTGTAGTCCTCTTCGTTTGACATGGTTTTGTTCTTTGTCACGCTACTGTTTATAGTGAACCAACCAATAGTGCAATGACGAAAAATTTTCAACGAAGGAGCGCACTTACCCGGATAAGAGCATTTGATTTTGGAGTTAGTATTGGGGGAGGGTTTAGTTCAGCAAGACTGTAAAAACACCCAGATAGTTAGAGATCGATGTATATAGAGCATTTTCTTTTTTTCGGGCGGTTTAGAATTGTGGGTTACGAGTTATAACAAGTACATTGGCCAGCGGTCACGTGACACGTGCAATTCTGTTTATGGCTTCATTTTCTTTCAAGTTCACGGCATAGTAAATGTGTTGCATACTCTTCAAAACGTCTAGGCTTGTATTTTGTGGTGTTCTATTTTGTGTTGTATTTTGTGGTGTTGTAGTTTGTGGTGTTGTATTTTGTGGTGTTGTAGTTACTGTGCGCTCCTCCAATCTCCACTATTCGTCAAATGTTTGTTGCTATAAAATAAAAGGAAGAAGTGACGACACGTTTTCCCCAGTTTTGATCACCCGAACCATGGTCTGGATGTTACAAGAGAATTTAGACTGAAAGAGGTTTTAAATCAATGAAACTTGGTTGGTGGTCAGAACATTACTGCGGCAGAGTAAATATCAGGCCTCGGACTTTTTCCGTTAGAGACTGTTTCTAAAGTGCCTACAACATAACTTGAACGTATCGGAATTACTAGCAACATACTAGAAAAGAATTACAAGCAAAGAATTAAAGAATTACAAGCAAAGAATTAAAGAATTACAAGCAAAGAATTACTAGCAACATACTAGCAACATACAAGCAAAGAATTACTAGCAAAGTTTGTATTGAAAAGTATTTACTCTCACAGGAATAATTTCAGGTCTTTTTTCACAGCCTTTGATCTGTAGTGCTAATCATATATTGTCAATTCTCTCTTATCAGCTGGACGTAATATTGCCTAATAATCTTCCACAACTAACACACTAATTAGCAAGATAATTCTGGGACCAAGTAGGCAACACAAAGGAACTTTCATGGATACGCGAGCTATAATACTTGAACCATCTGGCTTCCTCTTCGGCACTCAACTTTCTCAAAGGTACCTCCAAGTTCTTGTCGTCGTTGCTGGCGATAATCAACCCCAATTGACCACTGGTGTAACTAGGCATGTAACACTGACTATATTTGACGTTTTTAAACACCTCTCTTCCTTGTTGAAGCAAGTTTTTGATGTAGTCCAACTTGAGCCAGATGTTTTCACTGCTTTGCATAATAATGATTCCATCTTCATTTAATGCGTTCTGCAACAATTTAAAGTAGTTGACTTTGAAGAATTCCTCAGCTGGACCTTCGGGATCTGATGAATCGGTGATGATGACATCAAACTTCTGGGTGTTTTCCTTTAAAAATTTGAACCCGTCGTCTATGATGATTTCAACTTTCTCATGGTCAGAGCACTTGGACATCTCTGGCAAGTGTTTTTTGGACAAGTTGATAACCATATCATCGATTTCAACCAACTTGATCTCTTCGACTCCACTGATATCTATTTGCTTCACCAACTCTCTCACCACCCCACAGTCACCTCCCCCTATCACCAACACTCTCTTAGGCCTGGCATGGCTCATCACCGCGAGATGAGTTATCAACTCCTGGTACACAAATTCGTCTTTTTCGGTGCACTGAACTATACCGTTCAATACCAACACGTTTCCGAAGTTGCTGGACTTGAAGATCAAGATATCTTGAAACTCAGACTCAACATGTTCCAAAATGGCTTCAATCTTAATCCCGAACGCCTGGCCGGGGAACGACTCCGATTTCTCGTGGAACCAATACTCTCCATCTTCCTGGTACACACTGGGATGTTTAAAAGTGCTGAGTTCGGTCATTTGCTCTCTGGTAACGTTTGTCTCGTGGGTGACTAATCACAACGATGCAAATTCAATAAAATGCTGCAACGAAAATTGTTATCTGCGAAATATCTCCAAAAATCATGTTTGTGTTTCCAGCCTTCAACAAGAACTACAACCAGCGGAAGCGGACGTACAAGTGTTGTCGGAAATGCCGGTCCAAAAGAGTCAAGTGCTTGATCAGGTCGGCTAACTACGATGCCGAGGGCTGTGAAAACTGTATTTCCGCAGGTTTAAGATGTGATTTGGTGAAAGTGCCAGGAAACTCAATCGACGAAAACGGAAACCAAACCCTAATTCCAAGCAAGTCTCCTGGAGCATCTACTGCGGCAAATCCTGGTAATGGTGGTACCAGGAACTCCAAGGAAATTGTAGAACAATCTCCTCATAATGCATCCAGTTCCTCAAGTGCTCCCAATTCTTTTGAGCACGACAAAGACTCTGTTTCTACCAGCTCGACTCCACTCAGCCATCTCACTGAACTACCTGTGCATCTCCAACCACCTTCAGGACCACAAATACTATATTCACCGAACCAGATGTCTCACATGCACATGTTACTGAACTTACCCCATGCAAATTTGCACCATCAACATCTACAACATCCAAACCCACCAAACCCAAATTTGGTAAATTCAACTTTACAGAGTTCCATGAATTTGCAAAATCGAACCTTACAAAACCCAAGCTTACAAAACCCAAGTTTACAAAACACAAGCTTACAAAACCCAAACTTACAAAATCCAAACCAGAAAACTAACAATAATGAAGGCTTGATGCCAACGATGATGCCCATGATTCTGAGCCCAATCGTACAACCTATGAATCAGTCTATGAGTCAAGTTTACCTCAATCTGGGCTACCAGTATCCAACAAACTACTACGAAAATTTAAAGGTAATTACCCCTAACTTCAGCACTAGTAGCCAAATGAGTAACATTCTGTATATCAACACTCCCAAAAGTCCTGCAAGCACCCAAAGTTTACCCAGGACAAGAATTAAAAGAAGAAACTCCAAGGACTCAGATGATGATAGTCCAAACTACGATATCAAACGCTTGAAGCAGGGTGAAGAAGAGGAAGTGAAGATTACTCCAAGTTATTTGAAGCAGAAATATGGCTTTACCATCAACTTATCACCGCCAAAGTTTGTATTTCTGGAGTTGCCCCCTGATAAACATACCTTTAAAAGATTGGAACATAACGACAATGTTTCTTCAGACAATAGTCTCAAGTCTAGGAACTTGTACAATGTTTTGAAGAATATCAATGCTTTTAGCTTGAGTTCGCCAGTATTTAAATTCAGTCCATTGGAAGAAAGGAAGATGCTTCAGGTATTCTTTTTCAAGGTAAATTCCATATTTCCCATATTCGATGAGGAAGTGTTTTGGAAGGAGTACGATCAAAAGCTGCTTGACACTATTTTAGTATTTGCTATTGTGTTGGTGATCATTCATGACAAATTGGTAGAGCCAATTTTGTTGAAGAAGTTACCAAAAGACACCGGCAGAGACGTACTTCAAAAAAATATAGCAAATTTCGGATCTGAATTGGAATTCAAAATTAGACAGTTGTTGTTGATATTACCAGAAATGGGCCAGATAGAGAGATTCACAAAACTACAAACTTATTTATTGTTGGCAAACAACTTTGGAGCAAGAAAAGATTCCAACGAACAATCAGCCAGAGACTTGGCTTGTTCGAATTCAATTGCATACACTTTGTTAATTCATAGAAAGTTTATCCATGAAAGGTTAATTGCTGAAGGATGTGAAAAGAAGAGCCAGGCAGTAAAGAAACTATGGTGGGTATTATACGTTATGGACAGATTTAACGGAATCATGAACTCTCAGCCATTTCTGATCAAATTTGACGACGTTGATGTGGATCATGAAACTGACGATAAATATTTCAATAATCTCCTCGAAGGAGTTATCAGGATTGAGAAAGTTATTTTGTTGATATACCAACCAACTGCTAAGAACCTTGAAGAGATAAGCCACCTCAAGGATGTTGCTGCAAACACTTTGAAAACTTTAAAAAAGCCTAAGCCTTTGCGGAAGGCCAACCGTATAGATGGCATTGATAGTAGCAACCATTCAAGCGAGTTTTTCCGGATCAAGGTTATGGATTCTTCCGAACTAGAACCGTTCAAGATCATTTGGGACTACACCTTCAACAAAGTGTTCAGCTGTCTAAGTTTGCTTTTAGTCAATTCTGTCCAGATCAGAGTGGAGAACAAGCGCCACGAAGTCAATGATGTTTGCTTGCAGTTGTCTATCGAGATCTTGAATATTTTGGAAGGCTTGATACCCGATACTGACAGCAATGAATATGACGACAGTCTAGTGATTCAGGTGCCTATTATGCCATCTTTAATGTTATTGTTCATGTCCACAACCTTGAAGTATAAGATCAAAGTGATTTATTTGACTAAATTGAAGCAGTTGAGTAAAAGAGAAGATTTGAATCCAGAAAAGATTGTAAAGTTGGAGAATGCTTTCGACAATTATAGAAGGATAAGTCATATATTCGGCAAATGGGCCCTTGTTAGAGATGTAATAGTAGACATTGATTTCTTTTTAGCAAAGATAGAGAAATCACGTCAATTGGCTGGAAATGAATCAGAACACAAGGAACCGAAGAAGTCAACAAATACAAGTAGAGGTGAATTGATTCCTGTTGCAAGCATTACATCATCTACACAATACAGTATTGCAGGAATGGGGACAGAGATGAAGCTGGAGATGAAAGGAAAGTCAACTGGCTGTGATTCTGATTCTGAATCTGTGTCAGAACAAGATGATGACTTGAATGCTGACATAGTTGAATCTGAACAAGGTTTTGCGGCTGACAATAAAGTAATCGCACAGTTGGAGGATTACGATAGCATTGTGAATCAAGAGAATAATCAGCTTCTTGAGTTGATTAACGACGACTTCTCAAGGTATGACTTGAGTGAATATGTGCTACAGGATCCAAGTTTGAAGGTCTTTTTCGATAATATGTAGGGAACCAATGAAGCACGAAAACAAACAAAAGACAATATTCATGCAACCAATACCTATCCATGTCTTGACATCCAACCAATACCTATCCATATCTGATCGTTTACCTATGATAACGAAATACAGCATAGAAACAAAAATCAAAATTAAACAGGAAATAATAAGGTACTAGAGCACCGTAAATCAGAATCTGTAGGAACACCAAGTTTAACCCATAGTGCATAAGAAGAAAGTACAAGGCGTACCATAAAATAATAGTATAAATAATGTAAAAAAACTGACAGCTAAGACCAAGTCAAAAATCGTAATCTTAAATCATGATAATCTCTGAATAACAACAAAAAGGTACCAAACACATCGAAATACATGTTGGAATAACCTTAATCCAAATAAACTTTTCGTCAGAATGACTTTCGAGATTACCGGTTACGTAAGCAAGGCATTTTTTATCTTGTTTCTTTTTGTAATCTTAGGCGACGTTTGGCCGTAGGTATCTCCTATTCCTAGTTCTGTTAGACTTGAGTTCGGAACTCCAAGCGCAACTGTCGACTGTCGTTGTCAATATCCATCTGAACACACCAAAAAGTCCCTTCGGGCACAGCCCATCCACTTTTATTGGGTTGACTCCTCAGTAAAATGTCGTGAGTGTTGTTTTTTATCTTTTGCCATGTCGCGCCCCTTTCGATCATTTTTCTCATGGAAAAAATTTTCTGCTAGGAAACTGATCACATATTTGCTACCAAAACCCCCGTAAATAGTATCGAACTGGTTAATTAGTGTAGCATATTAGCACTTATCTCCAAAGAGACCCCTGAAATTATTATACTGTCTTCCCACATTACATTGCCTGTCTTTTCTCAAGCAAGATTTGCCTAAACATAACATTGAGTTACTTTATTATCGCCAGAACCAGAAACGCCTTTTATCCATCATGGACAAAATATCGAATAATTCCTGGTTCATGGTATTACTTCGAATCTTATCCTACATATTTTATCCGTTCCATAAGAATGTTGTGAATAAAAAACAAAAGTTCGAACCTATCGAAGATAAACAGGTTCAGCACGATCTTTTCCCTACCATGGAAAGGCCTGTTGAATTAAAATCTTCAGCCCAACCTTGTTCTACTGGTCTGTCCACCAAATTTATGCCTATCAAAAATCAAAATGGTGAGATTGAATGGACTTTCACTGATGATATGGATAACACCAGCATTAATAGCGACTTCTTCGGTGGCCAGCCCAACGAATTAATCAAAATGGAAAAAGAAGAAAACGGTGACTTCAACTTTGATCTTGATAAAGAAATCAGTCCAATTACTTCTAATTCTTCTAGCAACTCGTTCGAGGACAAATCTCCAAAATTGTTATCATCACCAACAGACAAGATTCATCAATGCCCTCACTGTGAAGCCAATTTCAAGTTGAGGGGTTACTTGACCCGTCATTTGAAGAAACACTCAGTCAAAAAGGCTTACTCGTGTCCATTTTATAAATTTTCTACCTACATTGACGACAACAATGTCACCCACAAATGCCACCCTAGTGGTGGATTTTCCAGAAGAGACACCTATAAGACTCATTTAAAATCCAGACACTTCAAATATCCAAAAGGTACATTGACCAAGGAAAGGCCCAAATCAGCCGGAAGCTGTTCCATGTGTGGAGAAGTTTTCCCAAGCAGTGAAATCTGGTGTGAAATTCACATTGAAGGTGGTGAGTGTAAATTCTTGCCTGTCGGCTTCAAAGGAAAGTCCAGAATCAAGAACAAGTTGAAGAAAGAATTAAAGAGAAAGGGAATCGATGAAGATGAATTTTTCAGTAAGTTGGATACTTTATCTCCCCAGTCCCAGAACAGTGAATTGAATGGCTTCCAGCATTTGGCACAACACAGAAAACAACAGCAGCAGGTAATTTCGCATCCCCATCATGTATTTCCACCTCCACAACCAGTGCAATCCACGCCCGTAGATATGCCTCAGTATCCACAGAATATTAAATCTAACAGCGAAGCAGCTTCATACAACTCCAACTCCATGCACTCAACTTTTTCAAATCAGAACATGAACCACAACGTGAATTCAGGCTCAGGCTCACCCTCAAACTACTCTTCGACCAATTCTACCCCAGCCAATGTTAAGCCCCAGAACATGGACTACGACTTTTTTAGTTTGGTTGACTACGATGATGAGTTCTGTTTGGACTTGGATCAAAGACCAACTTCTACACAGCCGATTCCACAGAACTTTCAGGCTGCAATCCCTCAGCAAAACCAAATTAGCCAAAACCACATGGACCAACACCAAATAAACCAACATCAAATTAACCATAACCAAATGCACCATAACCAAATGAACCATAACCAAATGAACCATAACCAAATGAACCATAACCAAATGCACCATAACCAAATGAACCAAAACCAAATGAACCAAAACCAAATGAACCATAACCAAATGAACCAAAACCAAATGAACCAAAACCAAATGAACCATAACCAAATGAACCAAAACCAAATGAACCAAAACCAAATGAACCATAACCAAATGAACCAAAACCAAATGAACCAAAACCAAATGAACCATAACCAAATGAACCAAAATCAGATACACCAAATGCAGTTGCAAATGCACCTTAAGATGCAGGCACAAGCACAACAGCAGATGAACAACTATTCACAATTTAACCAATTTCAAATGGAATTGATGAATAACCAGTTTCCTATGATTTTGAATTCTCAAAAACAGTCAGTACAGGGTCAAATGCCTATTCAGTTGCCTTTGAACATGCAAGCGAACGTCCAAGTTCAACCTGGTCTCGAAGAAGACCTTGACCAGTTCTACTACGGCCAGATGGTTTCCCATTGATAGACACACTTTCCAGTTGATAACTGGCTTACGCACTCATGATAGATTTCAGTTCTTATTATTTGTACATTAATATAAGGAGAAGTAAAGTATTGTAGCTCATCCAAAGAGCTTGTCGATATCTGACTTCTTCTTTTTGGACTTTTTTTTCAGTTTAAAGATATCACCATTCGACTTTTTCTTTGGCTTGAAGATATCATCAATAGACGTTTTACTTTTTGTGTTTTTCTTTTCAGGTGTCGTTTCTTTACTCTCCGTGCTTTTAATAGCTATGTTTTTATCACCGCTAACTTCTTCCACGGCACCAATATCAATGATCTCTCCCACATCTTCACCTGTTTCCACTCCCATACTTCCTTCAAAAACAACCTCACTCTTGAACCCATTCAAATAATGCCCAATTCTGCTCAAACATCCTACCAAAACGAACCCAAGGTTTATAAACTGTCCCAAGGCAATTATTCCGTTGAATTCCATGTAACACTTTTCCACTATCTTCATTTTTAGTACCTTTTGAACCTCTATTTCTCCAACTACGAGTTTTCTCATATTGCTCAATAAAATTCTGAAATATCTCCACCAATGCAGCAACCGATGCTGGTTTTTGTTTCGATGGTATATCAACTGTAGTAGTTTCACCTCATCTACTATCTCGCTCGGTAATGTAGAACCAGCTACAGAACTCTCGTTACTACTCATAATTGAATCTCATCGCGAAAATTTCAACCTTCATAATGGACTCTTTTGAACAAGCTAGGTTATTGTTGGATACCAATCAGCCTGAACAGGCATTTGAGTTGTTGGCGCCACATTTGGAGGCTCAGAACGAAAACGTAGAGTTTTTACAGATGTTTGGTGAGACTTTGTTGGAAATAAATAACTTGGAAGATGCGTATAACATTTTGGTGAAAGCCTGTGAATTGGATCCAAATTGTGAAAAAGGGCCAGAAAAGTTCTTGTATTTGGGTCAAATCATAGGTGGTCAAGATGGTATTAAGTTTCTTGATACAGCTTTAAGCCTGCTTAACACAAAATACGAGACTATCAAAAATAAAGGTTCCAAGCAAGAACTTGCAAAACTCACCAAAGCATTGAACAGTGGAATCTTTGCAAAGATAGAAATCTGGATGACGGATTTGTGTATGGAACCAGAAGCAGAAAGTCAATGTGATAAGCTTATTGAGTATTCCTTGGTTATAGATGAAACTAATCCAGAGGCTTATTCTGTGTTGGCATCGATCAGAATAAGTCAGCAAAGACCAGAAGAGGCTATCAAATCGATGGAAAGATCCTGGGAATTGTTTAAATTCAGACAGGAACAGTACAAAGACAGCGAAGAAAATAATAATAGTGCAGACTTGATACAACCGTTGGTAACATTAGCCAAATTTGCCCTTGAATTAGAACTCTATGATTTAGCTTTGGATATATTATCTGCTGCCGAGGATATTGATGATTCCATCTTAGATGTTTATTACTTGGAAGCCATCGCAGTTTTGTTCAAACAAAAGAAGTTGAAGTATCCACACTCAGAAGACTACAGAGAGATGGAAATAGCACCTACCGACCTAAGCAGTGAAACAGATCATGAGGTCAGAGCCATCTTGACCAATGGATACAAGGTCATCAACACTCAAGAAGATCTTGATCCTGAGTTGGTGGACCAGATAAACGAGCTTCTAAACCAGTTTGGTGGTTTTATTATGACTGACTTGATGCCTGAAAAAGTCAATGAGGACGATTTACATATAGTGGATGAGATAGACTCGGATTAATGTATTATGTATTCTGATTGACTCTACGTTCTTGTAACTTATGTTTGTATGTGGTCATTTTAACATCTCTTATCAGATATTCTCAAATTCCTCATCGCAATGAACCACAGACCCAGATTAGAAAATAAAAGAGGATTCAAAAAGGAAATAAATAACACAATAGTCCACGCCAGAGGAGTAAGTTCACAAAATAAGCTCAAATACCGTACGGATCACATAACCAGTGAGTTGAGCCAAAGGGAAAAACCTAAGAAAGAAATCAAGAAGCTTGAAGATACTGCAAAGAACAGTAATGAGGATAAAGCAAACCAACAACACAATCAGATAAAAAACCAACCAGTACAGCAATCTGATGAAATAGTAGACTCGGATTCAGAAGAGTCCTCTTCGGACGAAGATGCGGAAGAACTTCTTAGAGAACTCAATGCTATCAACAAGACTGAAAAGTCGAAGAAGTCCTGGAGAACATCAAAATTCAGAAATACAGAAAAATCTACGTCCAAACAAGAATATACTAACAATTCTATCGATTCAGACTATCATCAGAAGTTTTTGAACAAGTTCATACGGTAGATATCAAGGGTATTCCTATTCCCACAGTTCTGAGAAATGCATTTTAACATTGCACACCTTGCAATACAATATAACAGATAATATATTAATACACGAAAAACTAGAGTAAATCATCTTCATGACTTAATCTTGCATCCAAGTTGGCTATGTCTTCTTTCAAACTAGCTTCCTCGACCGTTTTTACCAATTCTTTAGTACACTTTGCAATGTCAAAAGATATACCAGCCAACCTTTGCTTGAATGATCTATCTGCAAACTCCAGATCTTTCTTATCAGTAGATGGTTTGCACAAGATATTCATTCTATGATAGCAGTCCTCTAAACTCTTGACAACCCAGCTACCGTGTTCTTTCAATTGTGCATTTCTGGTTTGGTTCATGGAAGTATTAGTGGCTTCAGTCATCTGGGAAATAACCTCTGTGATGGCTTGAGACTTTTCTCTCAAGTCTCCTCTAGTTGCATTTGGTTTTTTGATAGTGGACAACAACATTTGAATGGTTGAGATGACTTCTACAGTTTGATGCTCTAAATAGAGCAAAACTTGTGTCAATGTGTTGTCTGGATCATCAATATCGAACAAGTCAACATTGAAAGTGGCTGCTGCCATACTCTTACGGTATTCTTGTCTTTGTCTTGCTTTGGCTGTTTTCTCGTCTTCATATTCTTCATCTTCGATTTGAGTTTCAGGCTCTTCAATGGCAACTGCTTTCTTCTTCTTTTCCTCATGTTTTGTAGCTTCTGGTCTAGTTTCCACGACTTTAGATTCTGGTTTATCTTCCACGACTCTAGATTCTGGTTTATCTTCCACGGCCCTCTTAATAGGTTCATCTTCCACGGCCCTCTTAATAGGTTCATCTTCCACGGTCCTCTTAATAGGTTCATCTTCCACGGCCCTCTTAATAGGTTCTGGTTTATCATTCACAAACTCCTTAATAGATTCTGTTTTATGTTCAACAATCTTCCCAACAGTATTTGGTTTATCTTCAACGACCGTTTTAAGAGGGTTTGAAATATCTCCTAAAACCTTGGCAGTTTCTGGGATATGTTCAACTGCCCTCTTAACGGTCTCTGGCTTTTCTTCAGTGGCATTTTTTATAGGATTTGGTATATCCTCGAAAACCTTGCTGGCTGGTGCCTTCATAACTGGTTCTGGAATATATTCGGAGGCCCCCTTAACAGCCTTATCTTCCATGACCTTTTTCAAGTTCTCCATTTTATCCCCAACGACCTTTGTATTAGCTACAATACTTGCAGGTTCATTAAGTACTGGAACTGTAGTCTTTTCTTTCAATGGTTCAATAGTTTCTGAGGTTTCTCCAAAGTTCACTTTTTTTCTTAATTCTCTATCAGCACTCTTTGGTGGTATAATAGTGGCATCTGAAGCGCCTGACGGAATCCTGTTAGTAGAAGCAAATGGTTTTATAGCATCTTCATAAATATTTTCTTTACCTGGACCATCAGTATCAACCTTTTCATTATTGTAACTGGCTCTGTCGGAATTAACGATAGCTGCCTTTTCTTTCATGCTACCAACGGAGAAATTGCTGGAATCAGGGTCAGACTTCTTAATTTCTAAAGATGATCTGTTCATAATAAAACTGTTTGAAGTAGATTCATTTTCTGGACTAAAAGACTTCTTGAGCTGTGGTGGAGAAGGACTTTCAAACTGTCTTACTCTATCTAGAACATTTGACTTCTTAGTTGGGGTGGTGTTTGGTGACGAAGTGGCAATTTTATCATTCAGTATATTAATCTCATCTGTCAGCTTTTCATACTTGGAAGTCAATTGGCTAATTTTGGAACTGTTTGGGGATTCTCTAGTACTGTGAAAACTGTCAACAGAGGTGTTGGAAAAGTTGCTGCTTTTCAACCTATTAGCCATTCTCAAGGGTCTAACGCCAATCGTCATCTCATCATCAATATTCGTCATAGACAAGTTATCCTGACCGTTGTTGAAGCTTACTTTACTTGAAGAATTCAAGTTCTTGGCGGCATCGACACTCAAATAGCTGCCACTCTTGCTGTATGATGCAGATGGGTATACAGATGAAGGCTGGTTTGAAGCTTTATCATCTTTGATTTTAGAGAAACCAACCAATTCACACACACAAAATATCAATTCGTTGAGCGAACGTTCGACTATGAATTTGGGTATGATGTTGGAGTATATAGTGAAGTATCTGGTCACAGTCAAAAGGTGACTGGCAACATCTCTGGTATTGATGGAGTACTCGTTTCTGTTGAGCTGTCCTGCTTCAGAATGGTTTGCAATTTCGTTGGAAACGATGGAAATCTGAGAAACCTTCTCAAAAACTACATCACTATTGGACTCCTTATCGTCAAGAAGAGTCAAAAAAGTATCAAGTAAAGATTGAAATTGAGTCACCAAAGTAAGCAGAATCAAACCGGTGCTAGATGTTAAGGTCAGAATCTGTTGTGGGGTCAACATTTTGCCAGCTTTGAAGTCATCAAGGTTTCTCTCAGCTTTTAAATCTTCATACTTTTTCTGCCATTTGATGATATCATTTTTCAATTGCACAAAAGTATGTTTCTTTTCTGTTGGAGGTTGATCCAAGCTCGCTAATTTTTCCAAAAACAGGTTCAATTGTTGGCTTGATTTTAAAGAGTCGTTAGGCACGTCCTTGCTAACACCTTTCATAGTTGCAACCGCGCCTGCTCCGGCTATGGCACCCCCAACGGCACCAACAACACCAGCACCTGCCAATTCTTTCGAAGAAGAATTGCTAAGAGATCTCTTTGGGGAATTCTTCAAAGACTGGTTTTCCAATCTCAACTGAGAGTTTGATGTCTTCAATTCCTCGAGTTCTTTAATAGAATCATCTTTAGCGTCCAAAAGCAGTTGTTCAAAGGCTTTGTTTTGTTCGATTAACGCAGAATTATCAGCCTGAACTTTCTGGAGGTCCTGTAAGAGGTCAGCATTTTTTTCAAGCTCGCTGTCTAAGTTGGATTTCATTTCTACCAATTCAGTCTTTAACGACAAGTTTTCTTCAATCTTGATTTTCAATTGAGCATTGACTTCGTTTAATTCCTTCAACAAGTTTGCATTTGCATTTGCAGCCACGGTATCATTCTGTTCCTTTTCCAGATCCTGATCTTCTACCTCTTCGATTCCATTGTCTTCTTCCTCGCTAGACCACGTAAGATTAGCCTTGGTAGGAACCACAGTTTTGTTGGAAATACCAATGGTCTGGTTTAAAAGAGCAGCGGATCCATTAGACATCTTGGACCCATGTGAGACATGGGAAGTGTTGAGTTCTTCACTTAAGGCTTTGCTACGATTCTTTTCAGGAACCTCATTGAGATCAGGTTCATGTTCAACCATACTCACAGGTTCTGGTACTATATGTAAGCCTCTTCTTTCTATTTCGTAGCTAACATCACTGGCCAAGGACTTGAATCTGTCCTGGTCTAACCTAGATAGTCTTTGTCTTGCCTGGTTCCTCTTGGGATGAAAGGTGGATTTTGGCAACAAAAACTCAGGTTCTCTTCTGGATTCGTCGATTCTTCTTTTCAATTCATCATACACATCTGTACTCAATTCCTTAAACTGGGCCTCAGACAAGTTCAATAACTTCTTTCTGGCTCTCACAGTTCTTGTAGAATGCTGTTTATCTTCCGAGTTAAAGTCCCCAGACACATCCAAAAACTGTCTGAGAACCTTGTAGTGAAGGTCCAAATACGCAGACATGCTTTCTGGCACTTCAAACTAGTTGATTACTTTTGTGTTTGTACCACGGCACTTGTTCGGATCACAACAAATTTTTCTTTGTGGATTTCAAACGCGTATTTTTGTACGTTCCTGAATGGCTGCGATGGTCGTGGGTGTTTGAGGTTTGTAGTGATTCTTTTGCAGATGCGGCGAGAGAGAGTAGTCAAAGTGTAGTTGGTAATACTTGTAGTGAAAACCGTACGGAAATATATGTGTTTTAGACTTGTTGGGGTGTTTTTAGAGACATGGTTATGTAATATTTATTTTCTGGACTGAGACTTTGGAATGGTTGTGTTCCGTATAAACAGTAGTATTCTGTTGTTAAGGAATCATTAAAGAGATGTTATTTGATACTTGTTGAATGAGGCATCATGAACTAATTGAAAGTTGATTGAAGTGAGATATCTTAGGTGAAGTAACTAAACTTGCAGAATTTGAAAATAGCGAATTACAATACGTAGTGAAATCTAAAACTACAAACTACAGTAAAACCCAACTACAGTAAAACCCTCAAGTTTCTTTAATAACCCCGGAGTGAAGATTGTTACAGTGATTCAATGAACATTTAAGTTGTAGTAAACGTTTTCTACTCAACATCTGCATGCCTTTAACCTCTCGATAAAATGCTATTACTATCTATATCTATTTACATGTCAGTGTTTTCAGTTTTCTCGTGGTCCCCATCGCTCTCAATGATCTTCTTGGTGATATCCTCCACCGATGGCAAGATCTTTTCAGCAATAAATTTCTCCGTCACCTTCTTTCCGTGTGTAAAGTTAACTGCTCCAACCAATGCATACACCATATTGGCGCTCACCTTCAACTCACCACTGCTTTCAAAACTCAAGCCACTATCATAACTATTCCAAAACATGTTGGTATTGAGTTTTTCGAGCTTAGCAAAGATCCCCAAGCTTAATCTGCCACTTAACTCTCTGGAAATTGGTTGTCCCAAGATATCCAAGTTCTTATTACTTATAGCCAACTCATTGGTGGTTTCTGCGTTGGTTACATGTTTCACCATAAACAAGTTCAACATTCTCGATCCCATTATGGTCAATTTTTCGTTGTGTGGCTTGATTCCGTTTGCAAACGATTTATGTGTGATCACTTGCATAGCTAAGTTATCAGATATAGGATATTTGTCTTGCAAAAACTCCTTGACGTACTTGATGTTTTCATCCACGTTATCATATTTCAATCCTTTGTAATTGGTGAAAACCGCTTCCGGGTCTCTCTTCAATCCTGCGATTCTAGGGCCCCTATGTAGGTAGATACTTCTTTGCAACTGCTTGTTCTTGAGCTTGTTCATGTTGTTGAAGATTTTTCTCATTTTTTCTCACTTGATGAAAAATTTTATGTACTGCATAGATTTCGCATCTCATCTATTAGATTCTTGATACTAACAGTTCATAGAGTAGACAATATCAAACATGGATGTGTTCAGAATCTTGTCCAGAGGTGCTCTGTTGAAGAAGAGCAAAGACTTCACCACAGACTACGCTATGCCTAGTGCTTCCCAAAATATCAAACTGGCACACAGAGAAGAAGGTCTCAAGAACCAGGTTGATAGAGAGACCGACTTCTTTAAAACCAAAAAGCACAAGAAAGAAGAAGTTCCAGAAGAAGAAGAAGAAGAACAGGAAGATGAAATCCCACCATTGAAAATATCCAACGATGAGGATGCTGCAAAGTATAGAAAAATCCACAAATCCAAGGTCTCTGGTAATGATATCCCGTTGCCTATAGGGTCGTTTGAAGACTTGATTGGAAGATTCAAAATAGACGAAAGATTATTGTCAAACCTTCTCAATGCAGAATTTGTGGAACCCACTCCTATTCAATGTGAATCTATCCCTATAATCTTGAACAATAACGATTTGATTGCATGTGCGCCTACTGGTTCCGGTAAGACGCTAGCATTCTTGATTCCTATCTTGCACAAGGTCATCTCCAGTAAAAATTCAAACAAGCATGGAATCAAATGTTTAATCATATCACCAACCAATGAGTTGGCATCTCAGATATACCAGAATTTGGATATCTTGAGCAGAGGGAAAGACTTGAGAGTAGGAATCTTATCCAAACAATTAAGCAATAAGTTGGTCAACAAGGAAGCTAACTCCAGCAAGTACGATGTTATGGTCAGTACTCCTTTGAGACTCGTTGACTTGATTAAGAAGGAGAAAATAGAACTTGACAAGGTTGAAAATTTGGTGATCGATGAAGCTGATAAGCTATTCGACCAAGGATTTTTACAGCAAACAGACCAAATATTGTCTAGTTTGACCAATAAGAAGCTTAACAAGGCGATGTTTTCTGCCACCATTCCAAGTGGGGTGGAGGAAATAGCTAACTCTATCATGTTAGACCCAATAAGAGTGATTATTGGTAACAAGGAATCGGCCAACAGCAGTATCGATCAGAAACTAGTATTCACAGGTAATGAAGAAGGAAAGCTATTAGCAATCAGGCAATTGATCCAGGAAGGTGAGTTTAAGCCTCCAATCATTATCTTCTTGCAAAGTAAAATCAGAGCAAAAGCATTATTTCACGAGTTGTTATACGACAAGTTGAATGTGGAGGTGATACATTCAGACAAAACGGCTACACAAAGAGACGATGTGATTAAAAGATTCAAAAACGGAGATATTTGGGTTTTGATCACTACGGATGTGATTGCCAGAGGTATTGACTTCAAAGGTGTCAACCTTGTCATAAACTATGATGTTCCTCAGACTGCTCAGAGTTACGTGCACAGAATTGGTAGAACTGGTAGAGGTGGTAAGAACGGTAGAGCCATCACCTTTTTCACCAAAGAAGACAACAAGTCCATCAAGCCGATAATAAATGTCATGAAACAGTCTGGAAGCGAAGCTGGGTACTCTGAGTGGATGGAAAACATCGACAAGTTGAGCAAGAACGAAAAGAAGAATATTAAACACCATGAAATCAAGAGAAAGAAAATCTCTACCGTTCCTTCTGTGGTAAGCCATAAGCGTAAGCAGAGACAGGAGATGATTGAGGCTTCCAAAAGAAGAAAAGAACAGGAAAAACATGAGTGATTCTGTTTGTTTTAAAACTTTTATCTATTTCTATATTTCAAATATACATGCATTTTAATCTCGTTTAATGGTGTTCAGCGTGAGCTGGGGAAGGGTAACCAGTCAAGTTTCTTCTTCCGATAGCCTCACCAACAGAAAAGAAAGCTAACAATTGGATACCGTAGAAACCGAACTTGACGGCGTTTTCCTTGTTTGGTTGGATCTTAGAAGTTTCTTGAATAAATTGTTTTTGCAATGAAGGTGTTTGAACGAACTTCCAGGTTTGGTTGTAAACCTGCTTGAATTGTTCAACGCTTGGAGGTTGGAATTCCTTCTTGTAGACAATCTTAGCGACTTCAAGCCCGACTTTGCTCCAGTAGACAGCTTTGTTGGCGATTTGGTTTAAGGCAGCTGACATTTTTGATTGAAAAGTTTTTAGTTTTTGCTTGAGTTTCCAAATGAACTTTTTCGCGGTTATTGTCCAATGAAATGGTGAGAGTGTTGATTGCCTATTCGGGAACGTTATTTTGAGAGCGCGCAGCATATGTACTCTGGCTACAAACTCACCCCAAACCTATCTGGCCACATAACCGGTGCCACTAAGCTCCACCCGTAGAGCACAAAACATACCCAGGAACTGACTATTTTCAACCAACTGGAGAAGTATGTTCTTCCCACTGGAATGAAGTCTCCTACCTCGTCTGGTTGAACATTCATAGTCAACAAGGTTGCAACATACTGAGTTGCCAAAAAGAAAATTATATGGAACAACGAGTAGTTGTACTTTACACTTGATCTCTCTTCGTCGTTTTCGCCGTTATTTTCGTCGTCATCGTACAAACTCAACTGATTTAAAGCACTTTCTGGTAACGAACCTTCATCCACAGCTTGTTTTATGGCCTGGTATCTCATTTCATTACGAGAGATCTGGGATTGGGAGCTGATGAATCCGCTTGATAACTCAGTGCTATCTTGTTCGGCATTACTGGAGCTATCGTAGAATGCAGAGTTGGCAGCAGCTCTGGTGGTGGTATAGACAACAGCAATAAAAGTGAAAAACGCTCCTAAAACAATACTAGCAGTTCTGGTTCCTCTAGATCTGATTAATGGGTTACAGAACTTGTCGTCGGGCTCTGATGCTACTGCGCTCATTACCAAATAAGTACAGTACACCACTACCATGGAACTTTGTGCCAAACCGGCATTAGGATTTGATTCCTGAATTGTTTGGTTAATAGACATACCAGAAATAATCAAACTGAACACCAAATTCAAGGAAATAGCAGTCTTGTTCATTCCACAGCCAGTTCCACAGAAAAACGAATACATCACTGCAGTTAAAACGATACTGGCAATGTACATCGTCAAGGTACCACCGATCAAGAGTTTTTTCCAGAAGCCAGCGTTATAATCGCCATCGCCGGTCAACTCCTCCAATTCTATCTTCTCTAAGCATGTTTCAGCCCAGGCATGTGCACAATCCACTAGCAAGACCAAACCTATACCCACAAAAATAGTTGAAAAGATAATTGAAATTTTGTTTCCGTAAAATACAAAAAACCCATCGGGTATCAATAAAAAGTTTACCACCAAGAAAAGGAAGTAAAGAAAGATCTTCATCTTCCACCACCCATTCTGAATAGCAGCTCTGGGATTTTTGGTGGACTTAACGTTAAGCAACAAAACTGCCAACAACACATGGACCATTCCTAAGGCAAAGTTGATTCTGTGCACAGATGCAAAACTTATACAACTTCCACCTTCAGGGCCACAGTTGCTATTGATAAACCCAAAACTAGCTTTCTCTAGCTTTTTCACTATAAATGGAGACAACGCTACCCAGGATATCAACGAGTTGAACAATAATAGAAAGGCGTATGTGATTCTAGTTAATATGGACGATTGGAAGGTTCCTCCTATAGAAGAACAGAAGGCCGAACATGCAGCTGCTCCTACGCAAGAGCTCACAGACGATATAAGCGCTGTACTACCGGCCAATGGTAACGATATTAGTGCTCCCATGATAAGATAAGAATGAAATTTGAGATTTTTTGCTCTCGCCTTGTGAGGTCAATTAATAGTGTGATGAGATGTTGTACTACGGGAAATTGAATAGTGTGGAAGTAGCGGTTGTAGGCCTTTGAATACGTTGTAGGCCTATGAATACGTTGTAGGCCTATGAATACGTTGGCAGCTTCCTTTAAAACTAAATACCGTAATTTGAGTACTTAAGTCACTATTATTGGGTCATTTTATTTATCTACAATACATTTTTGATGGACTTATTTAGCCATTTATGATGAATGATATTTCAGGCAAGTCTATAATGCTACTCAAACTGCTTCAACGCCTGCTTTCTTCTCTTATCCATATCATTATTAATTCCCTGTTTGCTGGCCCCACTGCCTAACCATTTCCAAAATGCCTTAAAGTTTGAGTCAGTGTGTGCTATTGTAGACACGTTTTCTGCACCATTCAAAGTCGATAAGTCGAACAATGTCGACTGCAAGTTGTTCATATCCTCAAACATGTATTGCTCGTCATCGCTGTCTTCTGTCAAAAAGTCTCTAAAGTCCAAAAGCTTGTACTTGCACAATATCAGAAATCCCCAATTGCAAACTATCTTCATCAAAAATGACAACGGGGAAGGAAAAAACGTATACAATGAAAACTGTTCGCTTCTGTCGCCCTTAATTCCCACGCTCTCGATGTGAAGCGAATTCGAGTTGGACTCCATAACCTTTCCAGCAGCATTATGGTTGTTTTCGTTGTTCACAAGCTTATGCTTGAGCTTGTTGGATTTCTTTCTACTTAATGCAAATGGAAGCAAGTAGCTCTGTCTTTCATTAGTTCCTTCTTTGAAAAACCTGAGGTAGCACCAGCTGATTATAAACCCAAACAACGAGAGATAAAACGATATTCTGAACTCTTCGCTGTACATGTTCAACAATGCAAAGGCAGAAACAATCATAAACGGTAAGAAATTGACCTTGATCCGTAAACGGCCTTTAAAGAACAAAAAGTAATGGTTCAGAATACGCTGCTTCAAAGCAACAAACATCCCAATTATGATTGCCATTGGGGTTTCCACCACAGGTGGGACATAGCTGGACTCCCTCAATAATCCATCCACAGTAAAAAGCCCATATAAACACAAATTTCCAATAAGGATATTGGCAATCAAGAACTTGGTGAAGTCTCTGGTGCCCCACATATTTTCCAAGTACTTACCAAGATAAAATATGGTGAATATGCTGATAAATAGACTGATGAAGTTTTCCTCAACAAAACTACATGTGATGAGAACCCATGGTCGGGTTAGCACTGGGGATTTGGTTGGTATAAATGTCAATAATGGCACATAAAGTTCATGCGGATGGGGTACTTCTCCCGTTTCTTCTGCAATGTGGCCTACCTTCTTTTCTGTTTTCTTGTATGACGAAACAATAAGCACAAAATACGTGTAGTACTTCAATAGAAAGTTCAACGTCGATACTGACGTCAATGCCACAAGAAAGATTCCTGTGATCTTTGGAATCTTCATTATGAATCAAAATTTTAGTGCGCAATTAGTGACAACAATGTTTAGCAGACTCGGATACATAAAAACAGGATTGCGGTGCAATAATGTGGGAATTAGTACAAGAAAGGCGTTCTACTCGAGTAACATTGATGCAGCTGCTAATTCTCCCAACTTAAAAGGGATGCCTATGAGGGGACTTTTTAAATCATCTGTTGTGAAGCCAATGGTGCTAATTTTAATATTGACTTCGGTAGTAACCCAGATGATCGAAAGGCGTAGAAAACTTGATAGCTTGAACGAAAATCACCAGATAAAGATGTCTTTGCTTAAGGATATTCTTGTTAGATTGGAAAGAGGTGAAAAAATTGACTTGCAACAAGAGTTGAATCTTTTATCTAGAATCGAAACAGTGGTGGAAACTGACCTTGATTTTGATATCAAGTTAAATGAGTTCTTGCAGTTAGAAGATGAAGTGGAGGAGCCTAAGAAGGAGACAAAGAGTGTTTATTTGTAGTATAGGAGTACATGTAAATAAGGATATTTTTTCATCTCTAAAGCAAAAATTATTACGTCAAATAAGTCAACAAGTTCATTCAAATTAGTAGACTAATCGGCACCACAAAATTCAAGCACATGAAACTACAGATTAACAAATAACAAAATTAATACTAAAATACACCCTATTTATACACTAAAACTCAAGGAATCATCATCTTTCTGATAGTCTTTCTGTGACTCTCTCCTGTTTCTACAATCTTGCCTTCCTGTGCCAACCTCTTCAATGCCTCGTGAATGTCGTTATTTTCCACTCTCAAGGAAGATCCTTCATTCAACTTGATAGCCAACTCATTGAATCTTATGACATTGTTGTTATTTTCCACAATAGACATCAACTGGTTACCCAAGTCTTCCTGTAACCTTCTCTGGGCTGAAGTGGTACCGGTTTGAATCATATCCATATCAATTCTACCTGTAATAGGATCGGTAGCGTAGTCTTTGATAGCTGACTTGATCAATCTCACTGCTTCTTTCACGTCAATCAACTCTACCGTTTGTGATAATCTCATCTTGGCATGGGCTTCCGACAATCTGATCATACTTTCCAACTGTCTGGTAGTGGCTGTGACTCTCCTCTCATTGGATCTGCTATCGTCACCTAGCTTTCTCATTTCAACATAGTTTCTTACCAACTCAGTCTTTCCTTCCTGAGTCATGACAGGATGGATGTTTTCTTTGGCGTACTGAATGTACATGGTTAAAAACTCAACTGGCAAAACGAAGTTATTGGTGACCTTTTCAGGTAAATCTTCCAAGTACATGTCGGTCAAATGTCTGGCCAATTGTCTATCGATGTTTTCGTCGACCTTATCCAACATCAAGTAGACCAAGTCGAATCTGGATAACAACGGTGGTGGTAAGTCGATGTTAGAAGTGACAGGTAAACTAGGATCATACCTGGAGTTTATAGGATTGGCAGAAGCCAAAATAGACGTTCTGGCATTTAAAGTAGTAATAATACCAGCTTTAGCAACAGAAATGGTTTGCTGTTCCATAACTTCGTGCAAAACTGATCGGGTAGCGTCACTCATTTTATCAAACTCATCAATACAACAGATACCACCGTCAGACAAAACCAAAGCACCACTTTCCAAAACCAACTGTTTTGTGTCAATATCTCTGGTGATGTACGCAGTCAAACCAACAGCAGATGAACCTTTACCGGATGTATAGATACCTCTTGGAGCAATTCTGTGGACATATTGTAACAACTGGGACTTCGAAGTAGAGGGGTCACCACATAATAAAACATTGATATCACCTCTATATCTTCCACCTTTTTTAAAAGTCTTATTGGTTCCTCCAAACAATTGTAACAAGACACCCTTTTTGACGTCATCCATTTCGTAGATAGAAGGGGCCAAGGATCTTGCCAAAACTTCGTATAAATCGTCTCTTTCGCTGATTTCCTTTATTTTTTCAATATCTTCACTCGAAATTCTTCTCACTTGTTCAACTTCCTGTTCCTTGTCTGTGACCTCTTGCTGCAAGGTAGAAGTATCGACTCCTAATCTCTTCTTATCAATCTTCTTGACGTGTACCACATCCAAATATGTTTTGTATAAACTTTTTACAGCTCTCATTCTTGGATTCTGTCTGACTGGCAAAGATCTGAAAATACCACACACCTCAATTCTGTCACCTGCTCTGCAGCAATCAACCAAGTCATCATATACACATAAGTTAATAGAATGTGGTGTCTGTCCGTCTGGAACTAAATCAGGAGTCTCTTGCAACTTAATAACTTGTTTGTCAGCAAAGGAAGACCTATTGTGAACAATAGTCATGGAATTAGACTGGCCACAAACCTGTCTAGGGCACTTAGAAGGTTCACTGATTACACCTCTATCGATTTCGACTGCAATGGTATGGTCGCAAGCATTACATTTGAAAAAGGCTACCTTCATATCAGGAATAACTGCCGTGGATCTCAAAACCAAACCTTTGACACTAACTAATTTGTCAATATCGTTTGGATTTAAATCCCTCATGCCTTTTTCCACTATGTTGATATTGAATGGTCTAACAGTATAGATGTTAGTTTCGATATCATCCACATTAGTGGTGGTGGTGTCAAACCCATTATCGTCCATCACTAAAGAGACCATGCAATCCTTGATGGTTTGGTCCATTATAGGAATAACTTCTTGAGGATAGTTTAACAACTGGTAGTACAACTTTCTTGTGGAAGCGTAACCCAATAAGTTTTTGGCATCCAAATTTAAGTTAGTCAACCCGAATTCTCTCATATTATTCAATTGTTGAACATAGTACAATTCGTTGTCAGCTTCTTCGTCAATAGGTGTCCCATCATTCAATTTCCTGTATTTGAGCTTGAAAGACATAATAAAGTCTCTGAAGGTGTTGGAACAATCTTGAATAGACACATTTGTACCCCAAATGACTCTGACTGGTTCATCGTCATTAGGCATATTTTCTGAATTAGGGTTAGACGAAGATTGGTTTGTGGTTCTTGCAACATTAGCATCACTTCCAGTCTCCAAGAAAGTTCTTCTACGCATTGGCGAAGACATGCTATCTTGAATATCACTTCTATTGTGTCTTCTGACAATTCTATCTACATCACTAGTGATTCTGTCGGTTCTGATTCTGGAAGAAGGATTGTTATCTGAGTGTGCTTGAGATGACGAAGAGTAATGCAATGGCGAAGAAACTTCACCAATCTGACTACTTCTGATTTGACTGGAGGGAGCCCTTTGGTTCACAACTGGACCATTTCCATCTGAGTTAATTTGTGAAGAAGACGAATGGAAAAACAAGGGAGACGAAGGTACCGCTTGGTCCTGTGTCTGAGATTGTGACTGGGACTGTGAGTTTGAATCTCTGTTGGATTCTGTATTCTGCGCTGGAGAAGACATGTAGTGTTCAGTGAGATTTTTGCACAAGTACGCGTTTTAATTATATTTCCTATTCTGATAAATTGGCTGGGACGCGACTTTGGTGCAGGACCTGGAAAAGAAGTTGAAGATTTGAAGCAACATCACTTGAAGTGACAGAACCATAGATGAGAGTGTTTAACGGCGTTGAATGGAAGTAGAAGTCGATTTTAATAGAAGTCGATTTTAATAGAAGTCGATTTTAAGTAGAACCCGATTTTAGTAGAAGTCGATTTTAATAGAAGCCGATTTTAAGTAGAAGCCGATTTTAAGTAGAAGTCGATTTTAAGTAGGAGTCGATTTTAAGTAGAAGCCAGTAGAAGCCGATTTTAAGTAGAAGTCGATTTTAATAGAAGCCGATTTTAAGTAGAACCCGATTTTAAGTAGAAGCCAGTAGAACCCGATTTTAATAGAAGCCGATTTTAATAGAAGCCGATTTTAATAGAAGCCGATTTTAAGTAGAAGTCGATTTTAAGTAGAAGTCGATTTTAAGTAGAAGCCGATTTTAAGTAGGAGTCACAAGTATCACTAATCGCAACCTGAGAATTCACTGGTACTAGAATAATGATTATTAGAATTCATAAGCAACTAATACTGAAAAAATTAGAATTACCCGTAAGCTTTTGGTTATGCGATGCAAGTACATCGTCTCCAAGTTTTAGCGGTTTCATTCGTATCTAATTGGAGGATCAAACAAGTACTAGTCTACAAGTGAATCACTAGTAAATAAATTACTCTAAAACACAGCATCTTCACGCAAGGTTGTATTCGTAGCTCTACTAACATCTCTGCCTCTTCTATTTCTGCATACTCCAAGTCTCGAACCAGCGAAATCCCAGTTATCAATGTAAACCGATGGTTTGAAATTGCTGCAAAAGTGTCGCGAGTGTTTTGTTTTTGTTTACTAGACGAATACAGAAACACACCATAAGAACACCTATGAGTGATTCCATTGAATTGCGACCGGTAACTAGAAAAAGAGTAAGCTTGAGTCCTGTGAGGAGCGGTGGAGGCTTTTCTGCCATTAGACAGAGTGGCTCGCCTGTTAGAAGAGCCGAGATCGAAAAGATAGAAGCTGACCATGCTCGAAGAATAAAGAATCTCTTAAAAGACAAAAAACATGAACCTGAACTCCAAGAACTGATAGCTCTGGCTTTAGAGCACAAAATACCTAATTTGACGAAACCCCCAGAACCAAGCCCTGGAAGTCCGACGAAGAAGCAGAAAACTGTAACCTTTAACAAAGATGTACAGTACTTTGAAGAAAATGCAGTGTCCAGTCTCCCAGTTAAAGCAGCAAACAATCACTTGAGTCTAGAATCTTTAAATGAAGAAATTCAACAAATAAAGACTTCCCAGAAAGACATTCTAGAGAAGCTTGATTACATCATCGAGAAATTGAATAAATAGTTTACGTAAATTAATGTCATGTATCATTAGTCTCAATTCTTAGATTTCTTTTCTAATACTCTATGCTCTTTTTGGTGTGGCTATGATCTTCCTCTTTGTTTTCGGACTCATCTAGCTCCACAGGAATACCCCATGGCTCGATTTCAAACTTCTTCCTACCATTCTTGAATGCAAACTCGTTCATGTGGATAGTCATCATTCCTCTTTCAGACAATACTGGCAACTTGATTATATTCACAAACCCATGTTGGACTTTGGATGGTTCGTTTTTGTATGCTTTTTCAATGTGTTGTTGCAACTGTTGGTGGAACGGTTGCAAGTTAATCACGGAATCGAACAACTGCTCAACAATCGAAATCACATTCAAGCTTCTTGGATATAAATCAATAGGCAACGATGCAACAAGTGCCAGATTCAAGGGATACTTCTTCATCAAAGCTCTCAAGCCATGAATAAATGGAATTAAGGTCGAAGACTTTGAAAAGTCTGGTGGGTATATAGAAGGAATCAATAAGTTTGGCAATATGATTCTGACTGTCTTCAGCTTATTCTTCGAAATCTGCATCCTGATGATATCTTCTAACTGAATGAGGATCTTCTTGGGCTGGTTGTTCATCTTCACAAACGTGATTTCATTATTATCTGGAATCGGCTTTAATCTTTCAGTGATATCAAACTGGTTACTGTAATCTTCATTGATCTCCTCGTTCTCTTCCTCCGTTGGTTTCTTGTTCAAACCGTATCTCCAGGCTATCTTCAAGTCGTTGTCTCTGGCATTGTTTGTAGCAGACAAGTTGGAAACACTTATTTTCGATTCATTTTCCCTGATCACAGCCTTTTTCTTTTCTTTGGTTGTTCCTTTGTACAATCCTGGTAGCTCCTTAGACCACTCACTACCCATTCCAAGCACTACGATGTGACAATGAGCATTTTTGCCTAATCTGTTCTGAATGATACCTTGCGATGCAAATACTCTCAATAATATCGACGCAAAATCTGTGGTACCAGACTCTTCAAAAAGTAACGAATTTCCCAAAGGCAATCCCAGATGACCCAATAATTTGTCCAAATCAGCGGTCCCTGTTGAAATCGTAGGTTGTGATGTAATTAGAGATGACCTTATTCCTGGATTGTGCTTGAGTTCTTCTTCTGCACTTTTTACTGGCGTTGAAACTGGAGCCCCTTGAAATGTAATTGGTCTACCTGGTGCATTACCTGGAATTTGCTGTCTACCAGGAACTACTCCTACCCTTCCAGGAGTAGCCCCAACCCTTCCGTTGATAACTTCACTTCTCTTTCTAAAAGACATCGATGAGAAAAAAATTGCGATTTCTATTTACTATACTCTATACCGTTTTCAAGTAATGCTTTCTTGACGTGTCCAAGTAACAAATCGTGTCTATCGTACCAGTTATCGGTGGATGTAAGGTCATATGTTAATCTTATATTCTGGAGCAATATCCTTACATGTGAGTAATTCTTCAACTCTAACCATTCCTTCATACTGAGAAGATACCAGAGTGATGACTTCTTTAGAGTCCTGAACCCTAAGTCATTGGGTTTATTTCGTGGAAATAACTTTTGAGTGTTTTCATACATTCCCTCTTCGGGTTTTGCAGGTTGGGGGAAGTTATAATCGATTTCATGGTCTGTAGCATGGTATTTTCCGAAACTGTAGCCTAGGCGTTCTAACAAAATAGCTCTTATTGCTTGCAGTTTCTGGTTGGTTGATATCAAGTGGTTATCAAACTCGCTTATGGTCTTCAATAAGTACTTCTCGATGAGATCCTGCCACCACCAGGACATATTATATGTGGAATTCATACAGAGTAATAATTCAACCACCACTAAGATAGTTCTCAAGCTGTATGTCTTCAAGTTCAACCTCGATTTGTATGTGTAAGATAAGTTGTCAAGATACGGTTCAACAATATCATGTCTAATCTTACGCAAAGTATTTTTATCAGGTACTTTAGTTCCGTTGGTGACAGTATTAACGGGATTGGCAGAACTTCCTAAGTTGGGAGCATTAGGTAATTGTGTTTGAACCAACAACAACGATATCATGCACATTTCCTGAGTTGATGCTACATACACCCATGCCTTGTCGTTGATGTAATCTTTTTTGATGAAGTCATAAATTGAGTAACTGTACTTGAAATCTTTGAGTATCAAAGACCAGTCAGCAAGTTTTCGTATGATTTGTTCTGGAGAAGACTTGTAATAGTAGTTTTCCAGTACGTTAAATTGGTTTGAACTATTGTCTGCACCAGGGTTATTTGAATTGTTGAATATTTTCTTTGAAACAGAAAAAAACCTGGAAGTTAATGATCGTTTTGGAGACAATATCTGGTCATCCCAATACCTTATTTTCTTTTCCATATGTGGGATAAGAAACAGTGATATGAACTCAAACACTTTTTGCCTGAACTGCTGATCTAATATCTTAGGTATCTGGAAAAACTTGTTGAATGGTTTATCGTTATGCAATGAGATTCTCTGGAGTTCTTCGTCTACCGTTGAATTCTCGTTCTTCAATATTTCTACTATTTCTTGAGTATCATTTTCATCCTTTTTAAACACTACTGGTATTATTGAAGACGATACTGCTAGTCTCTTTCTCAACAGGTTCTGGAACTCCAAAATTTCTTCTAATGAGGTGGAGTTTTCGTCATACAATACAAACACATGTATCAACAAGTCGTCGATCTGAAAGTACTTGGGAAAGCTGAAGTTTCTGAAATCGACAATTTTACTTCTTAGATAGTCGATTGAGTCGTTTGCATAGTCTATAACAAAGATCTGAGAGATTGGATGGTTAAAGGTCTCAAACGGCGTAATGAAGTTGGCAGTAATTATTTTGTTGAAAAATTGCAAATACAAGTCATCCTCGACTCCAATAGCAACCATCTTCTTCAAAAGATGTTCAAGGGAAGATATGCTGAACAATTGCTGCAATTTACCAGTGTTATTGAAGTTTGTGGATCCATCTGAACTGGAGGTTTGTGTGGAAGTTATATCTGCGTTGTTAAAAGACAATAAGTCTGGAATTGATGGCTCGAATCTGATGGGAAAACTAGGATAGTTCTTTGTTATGAGCTGGTTATTTGTGACTTTGAAGTACTGGTTGGAGATTCCATACTTAACATTGTTTCCATATGGTCTCAAAACTGCAAGCAGGGAGATCTCGTCGTTATTCAAAATTGACTGCAAGGTTATATCAGCATTGAGCGACGATTCCACAGATACCAACGGCGAGTACATGTGGTGTAGCAAGTGCTGGCGGGATGTATAAGGATCCGAGCCTTTTGGATACTCCATTGGGGTTCGCGAATTTGGTTGTGATGCTGTTTTTAGGTGTGAATAGAGTAAAAAGTGTAGATGGTTCAAGTGGTGTATGGAATATTTGTAGGTAGCATGATTGATTGGTTATTTGCATGAAGTTCTTTGGTTGAGATTGAATTGAAAACTCGTTGTGTAGGCAAATTAAATAGCCTTACACCTAGTTCTGTGAAAGTTGTAAGGATTGCCCTAGGATCTGAGAGTAGTTGATTACCTTGCCTAAAATTATGCAGGAAGTCCTCTGTAGTTAAGTATATTTCAAAACAAGATATAGAGCTTTGGAAAAGTTTGGTCCTCGTGGTTCATCTTGAGGTTTTTTAGAACTTGGGTAAACAATTGAATTTGGTACCAAATTGGTTTTAATTGTCACTGAAGGATTTTGACTAATCACATCCTGCAATGCAGAAAATGCAACAATTATTCCTCTTGAAAACACACTTGTTTGTTAAGGGGCTAATAAACATTACCATGAGCTAGTAACCACCGTCATGAGCTAGTAACCACCGTCATGAGCTAGTAACCACCGTCATGAGCTCATGCTTCACCATCTGCAGAAATACTATGTTTTAGAACAACATCGCATCAACAACCAACCTTATTAAAAAAGAGACACAAGAAATATTAACAGTGCATAGAAGATGCAAGTCGTGACTTAGATAGTTTGAGTAAAACTGCTTTACAATAACCAAATAGTAAACCTAAATGCGTGTAGCGCCTCAAGTCGTAATGAACCTGAATGTGAAGTTTGGTGCCTTAAAATCCAACGACATACAATCTGCGACTCAATCCATTTCCTAAATAAGACAAACCATAAACATCGCTAGACCCAAAGATGTTGTGACAGTCACCTGTGTTAAGTGTTCAGTGCTACAGGCTTGGTACCAGTGCTGCTTCAGAAGATATTCGTAGTTGGAGTTAAAACGGTTTCAAAAACGTCTCATTCTCAAATTAAGTTGCAGAAATTGACGACTAAAAATTTTGAGAACAAAAAAAACATTTCAGGACAAAACGTAGCTCAAATCAAACCTTTTATTTGTGGAATAATTAGACATTTAGATCATACCATCGAGTAAAACCACAAGCATATACTACGAAGCACGTTAGAGCATAACTACATCCAAAAACACATATATCTAATTGACAGCACATTCCAACAGATCCATGTTGAAATTAGTACGGCTAGTAGTAGCCTATTTGTTTGCACAGGCTCTTGCAGACGACTTGCCAAAGCTCAACTACGATCAGTTCGGGAATCAGATTGGGCTTTTGGGAGACTTCAACTCCCTTTCCATATATAAGGCTAACTCTACGGCTGGGCTATCCATCGCTGGCACATCTCAGGGTGATTCCAACGCAGTCAATAAGAGCAATAAATTGTACATAAGGGATGGAACTAGTTCTGAACTTTTAGGAGAAGCTAATGGTCAGATTTCTGACTTGCAAGTGCTTACAGATGATACTATATTGATTAATGGAGGGTTCTCCCAGTTCAAAAACCAAGCATGCCAACCACCTATCATATATAATATTACCAGTGCAGAGTTGATTAATATCTTTTCCCCCCCTTCGTCTAAAAGGGACCACATAAAAAGAGAGGATCTTCCTGCTATGGATGGTGAAGTCAAAACGACTTTTGTGGACGGAGATTTGATCTACATTGGAGGTAACTTCACCTTTGAACACTCCTCTTCTATTGTCATATACAACCTCACATCAAAACTGTTTATAGAGACTCCATTCCACGGGTTTGGCAATGATTCGGTTGTTAATACTATAACCAAGGTGTTAGATGGTGGTTCGACATCTCCGGAGTCAGGGTCCATAATATTCGGTGGAAAATTCGACACTTTGGGTATACCCGAATTGTTACAATACAACTTCACCTTGCAAACAAACACATCCAACAACACAAATTCAACCAACACATCATTGATCGAGGCAGAACAGAAGATTTCATTAAAACACGGCTACTTTACTGATATCAATGGTGATGGCTCAAATCCAGCTCAGATAGTGTGTCCAGCCAATGGTGCTGAATGGGCACCTAAAGAGAATTCTGGTGGTCAATGGTTGGTAGAACTTCCGGATCAAATGAAAGGATTAACACCTACAAAAGTCAGATTGTACGCTCCAGAAGGTGACAACGCTATTAACTTGTTCAGGATATATAGTTATCCAAATGGCGGTATTATGAACTTGACATATGTGGACCCAGAAACTAATGAATTGAAATATTGCGATGCCTGGTGTCCCTTATCTGCTATTGCAAGCTTGAAGAAGGCTACTGATATGAATATAGAAAATTATCAGGATTTAATGCAATCTCATATCGATAATATTGCAAATTCAGACAACGAAGAGTTAAGTCTATTCATAAACGAAAATGATGGTACTTACTCCACATACTACGATGATTCCGCTCAAACAAAGTCTTTGCAATATTCCAAGAACTATCAAGAATTTGCATTTGAAAATGAAGTCCAGATTGATAAAATAGGTTTGACAGTCATTTCATGGTACGGTTCCAAAGGTGCAATTGCCGGTTTAGAATTGTACCTGAATACCATAGTGGTGTATGGCAATGAGACTTTGAATGAGCCAAATTGTGCTGATGGCAATGGAGACAGAAACAATTTAGTTTCCATACAGTCTGGTAATTTCAACTCCATTTCAACTTTGGATCCTGCAGTAGCTCCTAAGTATATGGTTTCTACAGACGGTGGTAAAGTTTCAATGTTTCCAAACATCACCTACTCTGGTGACTATTCCATCATTATGTTAACTCCAGGCTGCCTTCGAGACAATTCTTGTAGTAAGAGATCGATAGTTAATGTGACCTTGTATGATACTAAGTCACAGGTATTGGCTTCACACGAAATTTGGCAGAATAACGAATTTGATAAGTTTGATTACTTATTCTATGGACATTTGGAAGGTTCTACTTTATCAGAGGGCCAGAACAAAATAGACATCGCATATAGTAGGCCAGTCATTCCAGACACCCAAAATGCATGGTTTGTGGTTGATAAAATCAAGGCTAATATTGTGCATCTTGATAATTACTATAATCTGAACTTAACAAACCATACCTTCACTAATAGATCCCTGGCCTATGATTTGACTGAAATCAAATTGAATGGTCTTTTTGAGTACTCGTTATCGAATTTTTCAAATTTCGATATTGCTAGAGTCTATAACGAAACAAATGGTAACAAATGGATTTTGCCTTCCAACACGTACGTTGGTAATTCTTCCATAAACACTTTGAGCTCTGACTTGAGCAGTTCAGAAATCAACCAATTCAACCTCGATGCAAGCAACTTATTTGTATTGGGAAGCTTTGAGTCTAGAAATATCTCCTTGAGCAACTCCAACATTATCAAATTGGAGCTCGAAAGCTATAACTCCACCTCCAACTCCTCGGTTGTTACTATTTCCAAGCGCTCTGGGCTTCATAGTCACCAAAACTGGTTGTCCAAAAGAGCTGACATATTTGGTGGCAATTTCAATGATTCTATTACCAGCATGGCATCTTATTACGATTCTAAGGTTCTTTTGGGTAAATTCATGTTGAAATCCGACTCAATTTCAAACTTATCTTCCTCAAACTCCTCAACTAATGAAGCTAGTAACTTCGTTTTCTACAGCAATAATAAATTCTGGAGCTTGGGTAACAGCTATATTGATGAGAACTTTGATAGATTCACTAACATCACTATCAAATCCACTGAATACTTTGTTTTTGCTGCAACCTCATCTGGTTACTCAGTGACTTGGGATAACACCAACCATAAATTTTTGAGTGATCCAAATGAACAGTTAAAAATTACCCAAGCCTTGAATCTACCAAATGGACAAGAAGTTATCACCGGTTCTTCGTTCAGAATACCTGATATTAGGGTCAGAGATATTTCTTTCATCAATAAGACTGGCAATTTCTCCACAAATGATTATGGTGTTGATGGGTACATTGACAATTCCTATTACATTAATAACACTGCTGGAGTCATAAGTGGCAACTTCAAAGCCTCTGGATCAGTACAAAACATTGCATACGTGATCAGCGGTAACCTAACTGCTTTGAACAACATCTCAATGAACAATAATACCGTCATTCAATCATTATTTGTGGACTCAAATTCAGAGTACTTATTCATTGGGTATAATGGCTCGGTTACCGCAAAAGGTAATGAGTTGGCAGGTGGTGTTGTAATTTACAATTTGAAAACTAATGATGTAGCTGATTTCCAACCAGCTGATTTGTCCACAACCTCTGGAACCTTGGAAATTAATAGTATCGTCATGTACAATGATGCTTCAAAGTTGGTGGTGGGGGGTAATTTTGATAATGCCGGATCTTTAGGATGTTCTTCATTATGTATCTATGACATTAAGAATACCAGATGGGAGTCTCCTTCTGGCTCACTCACTGGTAATGTTAAGGATATTGCATTCATTAAGAGCAGTCAGATCTTGCTTCTTGGAAGCTTGCAACTTAACAATAACCCTGCCAGTTTCATTACCTATGATATCAAAGCAGATTTATTCGGTAATGTAGGTTCTGATTTGAATGGCACTCCTGAAAATAGTCAAATTGAAAGCATTGTGATCACTGATAGCAATAACAACAACATTGGAAATTTGAAAGGTACTTTGATTGGTTATGGCCAGAAAACGTTAGCAGGATTTAATGGCTCAACATGGTCAGTTATTCCAGGTATTGGAAGCGAATCGTATACTAAGATTACGGATGTGAAGTTGGTGTCGAGTGGAAAAACCAGTGGATCACAGTTGTTCAGCAACAACAATGTCTTATTGGTTTCAGGACAATATAATCTTACTAGTGCAGGTGTGAATTACGGACTTGTTAATGTCGCGATGTACGATGGTAAGTCCTGGTACCCATGGATTTACTCTACGGTTGGGGGTGATAACCTTGGAGCTATTAACTCGCTTTTATTGAAGGATAATTTCAGATTACTTTCATCCGACGATATCATGAACAAAAAATCGTTACTATCAGCAGGTAAAGTTGTGGGTATCTCGTTAGCATGTGCCTTGGGATCGTTGACAGTCTTGGGATTGTTTTATGTGATTCCATACTATCTATTATTCAGAAGAAATGAAGATGAAAATAGAGAAAGAATTGGAGAAAAGGAAATGATGGATGCAGTAAACCCACAGGAGCTCTTCCATGAAATTGATTTGCATAGAAATCATTGAATAATGATTTATAATGATTTATAATGACGTTCAGTCACAAAAGCTGATTCGCTCAATATTTATCTTCTTGTTGTATATTAGCTTAAGTTTATATTAATATGTAATCTAACTGTTATCTCATTAATTCAAGCAATTACTCAAGCTATTTTTGCCTGATTCTCGAATCTATCTGAGCTTTCAAATCTATCTGAGCTTTCCTGAACTAATATCAACCTTAGAATGAATCAACCAACTCTTCGTACTGCTCTGTAGTAGAGTAATGGGTGAATAATTCCAAGAACTCCTTATTCTTCTCCTCTGCTTCTTCAGTCAACAAACCACTTCTTTCTACCATAGTCTTGGGTGGAATGGTGAATCTCCCTCTCTTGAATATATATCTGGTGATACCGATAGTAACGACTCTGTTATCATTTTCCTTAACAAACTTCAGAATCACATAAAGCCATTTGTCGTCCCAGGCCCCGACTCTGGAAACAACCTTGTATCTTTCAAAGAGTTTCAATTCCTTCTTAAAGGTACATTCAACTCTTGCGACTGGGATGAACGGGATATTCTTCCACAGCTTTGCTTTGAATTCGTTGTGTTCGTTATCAACATAACTGTACATTCCTTTTTGGAAGGTTTTGCAGATCAACTCTGTTCTGGCCAAATCTAAGTCAGCAAAGTATGTGGAATTAGATTTGTGCAAGAACATGTCGTATTCCAAAGGACTTACATAGGTGTGATATTCAACTGGTTCAAAAACAGCCAAGTTTCCTTTTCTTTCAACACTTATACCAAAGGTATTCTTCTTTCCCAGTTTAAGGTAGGTGAATCTAGGGATTACAACTCTCTTGAAAATTGCTAAATAAAACCTAACCACATATGCAAGCGGTATCGTCTTAATTGAACTGATAGCATATAGCGCTAACAATGTCTTCAAGATGGTGCTGGAGTTTCGGGTAATAATTTCAAACATTGCTAACTAGAGAATTCCTTGACGTTTTCAACTGCGCGTTATCTTATTTTTTTTGCACCTGAAATGAAGCAGGTTTTGAGCTTATAACATTGCTAATACTGGTATGGTTAGGCCACTGCTAGGGTTTTGTCTTATATATTGGATTTCCCAAGAACGAGTTTTGAGGCCGCTTATTAGCCTCAAAGATGGCTGGGTATGTTTCCACTTACCTAGACTCTTTGAGCGATAACACTCTGGTGATATTATTCTATATATATCATCTAGGAGTTGATAACAAGATAGATAAGTATTAGGGTGGGTACTGGGTAAAGTAGGTAAGTAGGGTTTTGAAGCTATAGAATTTGGCTCATGACAATTAACAATTAACAACAAGGAGATGCGGTGGCTCAATGGCAGAGCTTTTGATTCCAAATCAAAGGGTTGCAGGTTCGATTCCTGTCCGTGTCATTTCTTTTTGTTTTCTTTTTAATATTTTTTTCCACAACTACACAAGAAACATACCATTAGGGTTCTTTTTTAATAGATTTTGTTTGTGGAACCTTTTCTAGAATTAACTCGTTTGGAAGCAGAAGCACCAGAGTTCAATAAACTCACATTTCTTTTCTCTCATTTCTGCAGAAATCACCATTGCAGCAAAAAATGCCAAATTGATTCTAAAAATCACCAAAAAATCCAATTATTACCCTTTCGTTACTACAACCACCCTATACTCTTGGTACACCTGTAATAATAATACCATAGTCATTACAAACAAACTACTAATCTCTTTATACGGTGGAAACACGACTTCTCAAATTTTGTTGACACGAAGATCAACGAAAAATATCAACGAAACTAATAGTGCACGTTAATCTAGTAATTGTCTTCTACACAACGAGCAAAACATGGTAGTGTTAGCATCATCTATCTGTACCAGAGGCGGAAAGCCATTGATTTCCAGGCAATTCAGAGATTTGAGCAAAGATAAAATCACCCAATTGTTAGCCAACTTTCCTGGCTTGATTTCCAACTCCACCAGCCAACATACCACAGTTGAAGATGAAAATGTCAGATACGTGTATCAAGCTTTGGAAGAATTCTACATTGTGTTGATCACGAACAAACAGTCCAATATCTTACAAGACATTGACACTTTACACTTATTTCAGTTGACCATCAACAACTTGTTAAGAAATGTTGATGAGAAAGAGATCTTTGACAAGAGCTTTGAGATCTTGAGTTCATTTGACGAGATTATTAACAATGGTTACAAGGAGAACTTGAGTATTATGCAGATTGAAACATTTTTGGAAATGGACTCCCACGAGGAAAAGATTCAGGAAATTATCGAAAAGAACAAGGAAATGGAAGCCATTGAAGAAAGAAAGAGAAAAGCAAAAGAGATTCAAAGGAAGGAATTGGCAAAGAAGAACTTGGAACACCAATACGGTTCTAATTTTAGTTCCAACAATTACAACAACTATAATATGGGTGCCAGCATAGGAAATGGGAACTCGATGTCTGGTAACAGTATTAGCGGAGGTGGCATGCACATGGGAGTTGAATCAACTGCTGATTATGGAAGACCGGCTGCTGCTGTTCCTAGGGCTGGAGGGTTACAATTGGGTAAGAAGCCAGCTAGAGAATCAGCTCAACCATTATTGTCCAATACTAACCCACCACTTTTCCAGAATAAAATCCAGTCGCAAAGCACCAGCACCTTCAACACAAAAGCCTCTACTCCGGTTGCAACTCAACCTGCTGTAGTTAACAATGGTATTTTGATCACCATCAACGAAAAGTTCAACGTCAACTTGCAAAGAGATGGTAGTGTGTTATCTAGTGAGGTCAAGGGTGACTTGCAATTGAGAATTAACAACCCAGAGTTAAGTAACTGTAAGCTTTTATTGAAAAGCGCAAAGGACAGCAAGGTCCAGTACAAAACCCATCCTAACGTCGACAAAACCTTGTTTAATAGCGAAAGCATCATTGGCTTGAAAGATAAATCCAAAAATTTTCCTAACAATGACCAGAACTTGGGTGTTTTGAGATGGAGATGCGTTGGTTCTAAGGACAAAGATGACTTCATACCTATTTTATTCACCGTATGGCTCAATATGAACGAATCTACCACCACTGTTACTATTGAATACGAATTGAGTTCTAATTTCATCAGTAACAATATTTCAAATACTTCCATCAAAGATATCAAAGTGGTGGTTCCAATAATGGATGATAACTTGTCTTTTGGCGACGACTTTGATCACGAAAACATCTCCCACCAGTTAACGGAGTCTGGATTGGTGTTTACCATTAGTGAAATCTCCATTGATGACCCTTCAGGATCTTTTGAGTTTGAATGCAACAGTAATGACGAAGAAATATTGTTCCCAATGTCTGTGGATTTCGACATTAGATTTGATTCATTCACCGAGTCTGATAACGTATTTGGTGAGGTTCAGGTTGTCGATGTGGTAAATTACGACGAGGAATCCTTGCCATTTGACTTGCATTGCAACTTGAGTTCTGAAAACTACCAGATCAACTAGAAATATACATTTGGTGAACATGCTTTACTATACACGGATAGAGGTACCTGATAATGCCATAGAAAACTTAACCTTCAAGTCGTACTTCTGGTTAAACTCTCTGAGTTTGTTGAATATATCTACTCTAGGATCTCCTTTCTCACTCTCTTTCACATGATTGACCACGATATTTAAGTCCTGGAGTGGATGTTGAAGGTATTCTCCATAGATGGAAGAAACTTCCTTACAAATTTCGTTCAATTTTTCTAGTTCTTCGAATAAAAACAAAGGATTTAGATGCCCATACAAGTTGTCGTTTTTTAAACACGATGTTGAGCACTCTAGAACTAAGAGCTTTAATTTTCCAGCAATTATTAATGGGGCAACTTCCTTCCATATGTTCAAGTTGAAATCTAATCCCGATATAGAGTCACTTTCAAAGTCTCCAAATACGAGAATGCTATCATTGAATTTATTCAAATCCACTTTTTCATATAATTCAGCCACCGGAACAGTGTCTTCTTTTGGATCCAACTCATCATCTCCACTGGAATGAGAACTGTCGCTGAATTCATAGTCATCAAAGCTGATCAGTTTTGTATTATTAGCTATGCTCTCTTTGGATTCAATCAAAAATGCTGTCGATAAGTAGGGAGTGGAATGACTATATTGGGCATCAGATAATGTTTGGTTTTCAATCAAAGCAATAGAATGCCTTTTGGTACCAGCGAAAAGCTTTCCATGGCTCACCTTGAACATCTTAACCCTGAAATGTTGAAGCTCCACCACTTCAGAATAATTTATTACTTTAAAATTCAAGATCTTGAATTCCTGCATATTTGGCCAAATAATCCCATTGAATATATATTTATCAAGGGCAGAAATGGTGTTCAACGAACCAAACACATTCTTACTGGTGTCTACCGAAAAATTCGGCGAGTTTAAAGCCAAAGCAGCGATGTGATCAAGATGAGGATGGGTGATAAAGTAGTTTTTCAATTTAGCAAAAACCTTCATTCCGTAACTTAAAGGATGGCTATCAGAACCAGTAGATAAGCCAACAGGCAGCCCACCAGAGACTGCATCGTTCAAGTTCATTGTAGGTAGCTTGAGAAAGTCTACCTCTTTCTTCACTTCCACGTCTTTTAAATGTTCAAATGGTTTTATGATATTTAAACCTGGATCAACATAGTCTTGTAAGCATTTGGAGCTGTTATACAATGACAACAAGTTGTTCAGACTTTGACCATTGAGTTCTGAGCGAATAATTTCACTGAGTCTGAGTAGCCCTGAGCCAGCATCAATACACATCATGGCATTATCGTCGTTCCAACCACACCTTTCGGCGTCTCCCTCTAGAATTTGTTTATATGAGAACTGTGACAATTTAATAAGGATACAGCACGTGGAACCTTCAATGGGGCCACCCGAAGAGCCCAAAAATGTAATGTCGAACATAGTAATGCCAGCTTACCAAACGTTTCCAATATTCAAATTCAAAGATAGTGAGAAAATTACTCTACCTGGAGAACCCAAAAAAAAGAAACTTCTCTTGCGTAACCTGCAAAAATTATTAGAAGCGAAAACGGAGGATTATATAAACCTTAAAATGTGGAGCCATACTTAAGCTTCGTACCTGTACGTGGCGCACATGACATCATTATCACCCTACTGTTTTACCTGATGTGATTAAAAAATAGAAAATATATTAGTCCATTTTAAGTTGAGGGATTCCAGAAAACATTGTGCAGATGTTCTAGAAGAATAGGCGGGGCAAACTTACAGATCTTTACTGTGGAGTTTAATACGAAGCATTTGCAGTTTGATGTCAATGGGGCCATCAATGCAGACATATAGCAGAGCCATTTAAGAGCAAATAGGAGAAGGAACTGTTTCAAAGTTGTTTCATAGAAGTTTTGTGAGCCATTGTTGATGGCATTTTAGTAGTTAAGTAGAGAATGTGCAGGAGGTGGAAACAAACCATATAGGGGGTAGTGCAATAAGAAAGAAAATATCTGGGTAGCAACAGAAAATATGTCATTATCGTCAACAAAAGCGGTAATAACTAGGCACCTCATAAACCGATGGAAAATGTTTAAGCAAGTTTAACCACTAGAAAAATGGGTAGAAGTAGATTAAGGGCATGGAAGCATGCAATTACTAAATCTGGGTACAAAAAGAAAGTAGAAGTGCACAATAAAGACAAGCATTAAATAAGCATACACGAAAGTTGACGAAACTCAAAATTGTGAAAAATATTAATCAATGACAAAAGTTCTGTTGATAAGTTTTTAAAGCTGAATATTTGATTAGGTCCCATCCAGTTGCTGCCGTATGATCATTATTATTAGACTCCTATACTTCTTCAGACCTGGGTCTATCTGGCAGTTGATTACTTGACTCCTTTCACTCTTTTAAGAAATCTTATGTCAAAGTTACTTCGGCACAACCTAAAATGTTCCGATATTCACTTCGGTCTCTAAAACTACTGGTGCTTATTCAAAGTGCCAATAAATGAAAATACCAAGTTGGCCAACCCCAGTAATAGCGGCTTTTGTTCTACTGGTTACAAATAAGAGAATATTGTAATATTTCTACCATCGACACCAAATACCAAATTAGTTATAGTAATAGAGTTACTTTAGAAGGTGGATGTGAGTGGATGTTTGAAGGTATGAGGAAGCCGAGGTTGTAATGATTCTGAAGAACATGCTCTGATATTCTGTTTTTCTAACCAGACATTATGTTCTTCCAGTCAGACTTTCTTGAACCACTTTAAAGACTCCATGAAGGATCACTTTTCCCACCTCTAGCTTCTTTTTCTCTTATTTTGATTTGACAGAATTCTTTATAAGGTGTTCACTGCTTGTATACCCCAAACTTCTACCAAGATTTACAATACACAAGACTACCTGAGATAAGTGAACATTAGCAAGTTTTTTCAGAGCACTTAAAGTTGCGTTCATACAAAGGAAAAAGGTGCTATTTCAAGTAAAAAGAGAATTTACATTTCCGTATTTCCTTTGGCGTTCATGCTCTTCTACAAGTACACCTAGAATCACAAATTCTAACCCAAATAGATTCAAAATCAGATGTTTATTATAATTGCTTGTTACCATATCCAGTGATGTTCTTTGCAAACTCCCAGCTTTGATCAGTAATCTTCACTTGCTTGTCGAACTTAATGCTGTCTTTTTTGACAGTAACCAAGGTGAAGGTTTCGGCTGATCTTGCATCTCTATAGAACAATACCCTCATACTATCCATTATGACCTTTTTGGCTGCTTCTTCGTCAACATTTACATAATCCTTGTCGTCAGGAATTAATTGTCTCAATAATGGAATAGCCAAGTAGTTACCAAATCCAGTAGCCAATGTCGAGGAGCCGTAAGTGACTCCCAATAAGTCAATGTATCTCAAAAATGGAGTCTTATCATCGTTGAAACCAGCGACAAGAATAGAATTCCACAAGGGGTCCATCTTACTTCTTCTATTGTACAATACTCTCTTCAAATATTCGTGGACGTGTGGAGCTCTCAAGTTGTTTTCACCGTTGTTATCGTAGGTCTCTTCTTCTATCTCCAACTCGTTCAAGATTCTTTCGAGCTGCTGTAAGTCTGAAATGTCTCCTGAAACACCAACCACAGTTTCCTTACCAACCTTGATTATTCTTTCAATGTTGTTGAATCTTAACAATGAACCATACGAACCCAAGTTATCAGCTGCCATTATTATCCCATCTTTGAATTTGATACCCAACACTGATGTACCAGTGATGATAGGAGATTGAGTCTGTTGAGTAGGAAAAGACAGTTTTGTTTCCAAATTGTTTGTAGCATTGGCAATTGATTGATTATAAGCGCCGTAAGTTTGATTGCTGGGTCTACCCCATTGGAATGGATCGTGATTCATTGAGTGGCAATAGATTATTTTTGACTTTTGTAGAGTGCGATTTTTGGTTGGCGACACCCGTACACCGCGACCTTGATATTTTGTGGAGTTGGTTATATGAGTTGGATATTCACGCATTTTGACTCCTTTTGATGGAGTTTTGCAGTGAACTTGAAGGTGTTCGAAGGAAAACTTGTCGTTATTATTAAAAAAAGAAAGAATTACGATTTGTATAGCGATGGGTGAGGTATTGTAGTCAAGAATAGATAAAAAGGGCAAATAATTTGTATATATCTACTAAAAGATGACAGCTGCTCCACCACTGATAATGTTTTCTGATTCGTCTTCCTTTGGAGCTTTGTATCTGAATCTCAAGGGCAATTGTGATCTGCTAAAGTATTCACCTTCGGCTGGATCGAGAGAAGCCTTGTTCACAGAAGGTCTCAAACCATTAGGTGCCATAGCATGCACACCTGGAATTGATTCTATATGTTAGTATCTTGATTTTAGGACTTATAATAGGTTTGTTCAAAATCGTAGTTATATCATATTTGCTCACTCATTCCCATTCAATATTCATTCTTTTTCTCACTATTTTTTCACCTGACTCTGCACAAAACACGTTAGAAACCTTAACAAGAATTAACATACTGGCATGCTTGTGTGGACCTCCCACAAACTTAATTAATGGAATACGCTGCAACAAACTAGTTGATGGTCTCATGATTGGATAATGTTTTTCCCGGGTTCTTCGCGCTTTAAACATGATGAAGACGGAAGCAGCTGGGATGAAGGAAGTTGATGAAAATAAGCTCAATTGGTGTAGTCAATAGTCAGGTGGTATTCTTGCCAACACAAAAGCGTATACCTCAAGTCTCAAGTTCACAAATTGAAAAGTTGGTTTTGTGGAGGGTTCGATCTGTGAAAATTTGGTTGCAAATATGTTGCAACTTCCATATGAAATCCAATACCGAATAATATATTTCCTACTTCTTCTGGGTTATACAGGCGAGTTGCAATACACATGTAAAGAACTATTTACAGCCTACCAGATGGTAAAATCCCAAGTAATTCCTCTTACAACCACAAGTGTCCCCACGAATAAAATTGTCCAGAAGAATCTTGGTGCATTGAATATAAGACTGAAGGCTCCTTTCAACTTTCAGCACCTACAGCTTTTGTAAAGGCTCCGAATATTAACAGTTAAAACTGACGGGGTTCAGTTTCTAGAGATTTTTAACCACATTCCACTCCTGGTTCGCAAGGTGGTTATTCTAATTACCTTTAGCTATAGAAGATTTAATCGCTTCGGAAAACTTAAACAAATTGTAGTAAAACCACCACCAGTAGAAATAAAGTATTTTGAAATACGCTCCAATAAGCTGGTACTCAAATCAAGAAGCCGAATGTTGCCTCAAGTCCTTTCAAGTTCACACTCCAATGAATTAGAACCATCCTTCAATTCCCAGATTATAAATACATTGGTGTCATTGACTTCCAAACCTTCAAGAGGGTTAAGCCTATTTGGAGAAATTGTTTTCACCCTTCTTCACAGCTTCAGGAGTACCTTGGTTTCAATCGAGGTACACAATGTTGATATGGCGTTGATTTTTGATGGGGAAAAATACCACTTTCCGAGATTAAGGTTGCTTGTGGTGGACAATACTTCTTTATTCAGGATGAAACAATGGAGAGACCTGTTTAAAGCGGCTAATCTAAGCTTGAGAAACGGAAAGCCATGCTTTTTAGTTATGATGGATTCTATATCTAATGTACTTTTTAGTACCACATGTTTGAGTGCCAATTCATGGTCATCGATTCGGAATATTCAATCCAACTTGGAGAGAATTAAGAAGCAGTTGCTTTAATTCACGGTTTTACTAGACTTTTACACTTCACTTCATCTATTTACAATATCTACAATTTATCTTCATCAGAAAAAACCCTACTAAATTCATACTCTTAATCAGTTGGATTCAGTTGCAATGAACCAAGTGATTCCAACAACTCACCTTAGAAAACACTGTTCATAGAACCTTGGTAATATTCTCCATACTGAAGAAAATGAAAAATCTCAAAAATGAGCGACAAGCTTGCTAGAACTATCCAAAGGTTTGAGTCCAAAATCAATAGCGGCTCCTTCTACGAAGCCCACCAAACTTTAAGGACCATAACTAATCGTTATGTGAAATCCAAGAACTTTGACGAGGCCATTAACTTGTTATATCAGGGATCATTGATTTTGAGCAAGAACGAGCAGTACAGCAGTTCCAGTGATTTAATCTTATATGCCATTGAAGTTTTGAAAGAAGAACCTAACTTATACAATAAAGACTTGAAATTGAAGTTGATGGAAGTGATTTCCAGCTTACCAGATAACGAACCAAGTTTGATTGATATATCGAAAAAAACTATTGAGTTAACCAAAGACCTCACTGACCTGAAGTTTGGTGATTCAGACTTGCACAATCTTTTTGGATCTAAGTTCTTAGGAAGCTGTCAGATGGAAGGTAAAGAAAGAGAAAAAGTATTTCAATTAAGTGAATTACATTTGATTTTGGGAAACTCTACTTCGCTTGAGAACTATGTGGAGTTTTTGTACAAGTGGTGTCAAGAAGATGCAAAGGTTGATCCAGGAGTGTTTTTAGCAAGGGCCGTAATCAACTATGCCTACTTGAAGAATTATCAATATGCACAGGACGCATTGCATAAGTTTATTTCAAAGTTGACGAAACTGAACAGCAGCTACGAAGTGATGAGTGAAAGCGGAAGCGACATCTATTACTACCCAGAATATGAGCTTATCAATTTTTTGCAGTTGTTGGTATTGACATTGTCGAAAGCAGATAACGGAGGAAAGTTCATGAAGCTTTACGACCACTACAGGGGAGTTATTCAGAAGCATGAGCTTACGAACTCCATTGACTATATCGGTAGGTTCTATTATAAGTTGAAGTTGGGAAATCCTAACAACCAGAACATGTTGGCCAACTTGATGAGTGGGTTGTTTAAGTAGTGTAATGAAAGATGTTGAGGGATGCAGTAGAAAGCAGTATACCACAAGATTCACTGAAAAGCAAATCATCAAGAGCCAAGTCACTAACAATGTACAATCAATATAAATCCTCATCTAACTCCTCGTCTTTCAAAATGTTGGAAGCATTCAATGCATCAGCCAACTCAAGACGATTTGACTTCACCAACTCGTGTTTGGCTTCTGAATAACTACACCACTTTCTGTTTCTTTCCATCTCGGGCCATTCGGTACTCAAGTGATCAATTACCATCTCATAGAAATGGAACTCGGTCTTTGGTACCATTACATGGGGGTCAAAGTCCCCTTTGATGACTGGGGCAGTCTTTCTCTTATCATACACAACTGGCAATTTCTGAATGATCCTACCCTCTACGCCAGCTTCCTCCCATGTTTCTCTTACGGCTGAAACCACGTAATCTTCTCCTTCATCTAGCTCAATTCCACCCTTTGGTAAAACCCACTGGTCTTGGTGAGTATTCGACAGAATCATTATCACCTTTGTTTTTTCTTGGTTTAAACAGATGCATCCCGCAACCATACGGCTTCCAGTTTCTGGATTGTATCTCTGGTTGTCCCTACCCACTCTTGCTGTCAATTGCTTATCGACTAAGTTTGGATTGGGCTTGTCTTCATTCATAATATGGGGTCGCAAAAAATGACCGCACGATTATATAAGAAAAAGTATTTGGACTCAAACTATCTGATATGAAGTTACAAGCCTTAAGTTTACTTGCACACATATTGGTTGCAGCAGCACATGGCGGGAACTCAGTTAAACCACAAGGCAAGTCCTGGCAAGACTGGCACATGCTGGAAGAACACCAGCTAGATTCGTATGACGCAATCACATTCTTCACACTTCATGATTTGGATGGAAAGTCCAGGTGGAATGAACAGGATATACTTAACTTGTATGGGTTGGCCAGGGACCATGTTGTTGGAGACGGCTCAGGAATGGGTGAACACTCTCACAACCACGAGAATATTACCCCTGAAGCCAAGCGTCATGTGGTGAAGACTATTTTGGCGTTGATGGATGCTGATGGTGACGGAAACGTCAGTGCACAGGAATGGTTGGATTTCTACGCTACGGGGCAGCTTTTGCCTGATTTTGGCTATGGCCAGGGCCACCATCTCGACTTTGAGAGTGAGTATGAAGAACATCATTGGAATAAGTTCCATAAAGATGCTGACCCAGATGTGTTGGTCAAGCATAAAGAAGACATCGAACACGAGATGTTGCACCACGAACATGAGATAGAAGACTCACATAACTTGTCGCCTAATATCAGGGAAATAACCAAGCAATACCAGAGTCCTATTAGGCTTGAGAACTTGCCTGGGAAGTACAAGGCATGATTTTACTTGGAAACACCGGTAATACATGATGCTTTTCCTCTTTTTTGTGAACTTGAGGAATTTTTGAACCTCTGTTAAGGTAGGTCGAGCAAGTCAAAGAAACATCCTTATACACTATTTCAAAGAACCTTATAAACCATTTCAAAGAAACTTATAAACCATTTCAAAGAAACTTATAAACCATTTCAAAGAAACTTATAAACCATTTCAAAGAAACTTATAAACCATTTCAAAGAAACTTATAAACCATTTCAAAGAAACTTATAAACCATTTCAACCTGAATGCAAAACAACAAAATTACAAACCACTGCACACAATGGACAAATAAAACCATGAATATTTATACACTAAACAAACTATATCTTATTTTTCAGATCTACTTTTCAGATCTACTTCACCTCTAGTCTATACTGCCTACTTCTCCAAACATGCCATGGAACAGCTCCTCAACTCTTCCAAGTCTGCCTGACAATCCTTAGGGTTTCTACCACGAATACATGCCTCATAGTTCTGTAGTTTCCCAGCACACATCTTTTGAATCCTCATGAATGATGGGACTTTTGTTTTGATACACCTAGTCAAGTCTATCTGCTCATCATTACAGGGGTTCTGAGGGTTAGACAAGCATTGGTGAAACTTCAAGAACTGCTGAGGACAATTCAACGCAATATCGTCTAATAGTAACTGATCCAACACTCCAGACATAGTTGAAAAATTCGCACTATCATGAATAGCTTCAAGACAGTCTTGGTGTCGCTAACGTGGCTTCCAGTAGCATACAGCTTCACCCAGCATGTATACCAGCCGTATTTTGTTAATGGTAGTTCCATGTCACCTACTTTTAACCCCGGTACCTCTTCCGTAGACGAAGATATAGTACTCGTGAAGAAGTATGGACTTCAGAGAGTAGACTGCTTTAAGAAAGGCGATATTGTTTTGTTCAGATCTCCTACAGATCCCGAAAAGATCTTAACTAAAAGGGTGAGAGGTGTACAGGGCGACGAAATTGCTTGTAAGACAAAATATCCGAAACCAAGGGTGGTTATTCCTAGATTCCATTTGTGGGTAGAGGGTGATAATGAATTCCACTCTATAGATTCCAATGATTTTGGGCCCATTAGTCAGGGATTGGTAGTTGGAAAGGTAGTGAGTATCTTGTGGCCCTTGGGTAGGATTGGAACTGATATTTCCAAAGGGGGAAGAGATGCTTTAGTTGGGTGAGTGGTGGAATAGAGCTTGACTATTGGCATTGGAATTAAATTGGCTATTCCAGCAAAACTGAACCAGAGCAATATGTATTTAACAACCATTTTAATGTGTATATAGTAATTCACGTCTTATGAGCCATGGATCGGTGTAGAACTGTCCGAACTCCCGTAGCTCCACATCTCTATACATAAACTGTCGGTGTTGTTTGGTGGCGTCTTTAGTTAGCTCGTATCGTATTTTGCTTTCCTGATCGTTGCACTCGTGCTTTTTGCAGACCTTTTGATGTATCCACAATCTTTTCATCCGATTATAGTAATGCTTGTTGAAGTATAAAGAATATAATCCTCTGTTATACTCCCTTTCCAAAATTGCTTTATATCCATTAGGAACATAATAGTGCAATCCTTCAAAAACAATAGGAACCAAAGGACTCAATTCTTTTAGCTTGTAAAAGTGATTATCTTTGCAATTGAATATCTCCTTAGAATCAAATAGCCTAATCTTCTCTACATCTAGCTTTTGGTTCCACAAAAATTTGTCAATAGTCTTTGAATCTTCATTCTGCAAAAACTCACCATCCAAGAGTTGCTTGAATTCCACCAGCTCTTTGATAGTGAAGTTATTATCTCTGCTATTATTAGTAAAGCTCAAGACTGTCAAGTCGATGTACATTCCTGTTGTAGTATCAATGAACCGGCCATCAATAACATTCTGTGCATCATAATCTCTACTCCAGATACTGGAACTAATGTCAACCAAGTACATTCCAAAGCCGTTTTTTTCGTTCAAATCAACAACCACAGATTGGTTGAACCTATTTAAGATGAGAATATCATCAAACGTCATTTGGATATCTAAATCTTCATCCCAAGGTAGATTCATTCCGTTAAAGTACCATCCCAATAAAGACCCATGAGATAACCAAGATCTGACTCCAATTGACTTAGAGAAAGCTATCCACGCTCGACTGAGTCTATGAAGAATAGAAATCTTTTCATATTCACTGTAATATAGTTTCTGGAAAAATCTGGAATCAAAATGGGTTCCACCTTCCTTATCCAAGATTGCCTCGTGGAAATACTTGGGATTTGTTGGGTTACTTGATAGAACAATAAAGTCATCCTTAACGAGGTTTAAATCGATTTTCCCCGGAGTAGTAGGTCCCAATTTGTTGGTATTTGAACATAGTTTCTTTATTTCATGTTTATAGTCAATTATTTCCGTGTGGTCCACAGGAAAATCTGAATGCAAAAGGGGAACAGCTAAACTTACATTATTTACCACAAATACTACCTTCTGAGGAATCGCAGCTTGTAATAATGCCAACTTTCCGTATACCAACCGAGATTTCTCCTTCATAGGATAATCATAATTGACCATATTCTCACAGTAACTAGACGAATTACCTAGATTAAACCGGTCAAATAGCTCAAAGCAATTGTGGATCTTAGTTTCATTCAACACTTCGGCAATATGCAACACCTTATCCCAACTGAAAGGTAGTTTTGTGTGCCCCTGGTTGAGAAGTCTAGTCCACACCGCTGGCATATACCGTATATCAGCAGACGTTACCATATCAACATCCAGCAGTTCAAAACTATTCAATTTTTGAAACAGCAATTCATATTTTGGAAGCCATACATACACCAAATAAACTACAATTCCTAGTATCCAGAACACTAATGGTTTGAGCATTGAGAAATGTTTCAGACTTGAAAATGTTTCAGACTTGAAAATGTTTCAGACTTGAAACAAGTGAGAAACCTGAAACATGATGTCTTCTGTTGTCTGTGAATGCACGCTTGATGTAAACCTACTGGTAACTGCAAGAAACCCATGGCAATAAACTTTCAAAAGCTCTACATTAATACTACAAATATACACAATCAAACTAAATACCCAGGCCTATCTGATGTCTCGTATTAGCTCCACGGCACTCAAATGCAACTTTATAAACATTTTATCGTCATTCGTCAACTCTATTAACGACTTTGGCTTTATAAGCGACCTTCTCAAAAAGGTGTCGTTGTTGTTGTTCATTTTCATCTCCTTTTTCTCGTTTTCATTCACCTTGGCTAGCACAGAGTTGATGATTTCCGTCAAATACACATTGAGTCTCCTGAAGTTACGTATGATCGCCATCTCCTCGTCACTCACAATCATGAGACAGTACTTTCGCTCACCGCCTCTAGCGTTTTTATCTTTGATTTTGAAGATCTTTGCAAGCGTAAACCCACTAATCTGGTCTCCTATATACAATGCCTTGTGGATATCACTGGTGGTTTCCACAGATAGAATCTTCATAATTAGCTTAGTCAAAGACGTGTATCTTTCAGAGTTGTCAGGATACTGTTTTGAAACGTAGTATTTGGCTTCATCCTTGGAATTTATCTTTCCCACCTCTTTCGGTAACTGCAATTGACATGACTGACACGTCTGGAGCTTTGATGTGTGAATATTATTGCTTTTGCCCTTACTTTTAGACACCTGTGTGCAGATGATGCTACACGGCCCATGTATTTCGCAAAAATGTCCCAAGCATACCATAAAGTTGGCCATGACGCTAGCTTCTAGTTGCCTAGTGACCCTAGTGACTATTCCAGTTGTTCTAGTTAGCAGATTCACACACTTGGGTAGACTTGAAAATATAAAACTTGAGGCGTGCGAATTTACCATCAAGACTTTGTTAGTAGCTGGTTTGTTAGACGTTGTTAGTGGCTAGTTTGTTAGCGAATCGATTGTACAGTGTTGGAAAATGAGTCCCTACAATGATAGGAGGATACGAAACATCCAATCGATCAATCTCCGCAATTTGTGCATTGAGGCCAACCAGCACCCCAAACAGATCCACATAACACCAACAACACTTCAGTTGGATTCTGCTCCAGATCACTCCCATAACTACACCGACATCATCACCGTCAACCGGAAACAGCTCTTGACCAGTTTTTTCACCTTGCATTACCCCAACAACCGGCTTATCTACGTGAGCGAGATCCATACTTTAGATCTGAATCCTAACTTCAATCAGTTTTATCTTCCGAATATCGTGGCCAACAAGTCGGATGCAGTTATAATAAAGATATGGGCGAAAGAAGAAGGCTCTGAAAACTGGCAATTGTTGATCAAATGGGGTTGTGATTTGAACAAGTTGGTGTATTTTGATGACAGTCTCAAAGTCACACCCAATACTAACTTCAGGAACAATACGGTTATAATCAGATTGAACGATAGATATTATGTAAGGGGAGAAAGCATTAGAAACAGATGCAAAGTGAAGGATATAGTAACCAAACAAACGCATCCGTTGCCGAGCTATTCATTTGATGTGATTAGGTCCATCAATAACTTGGATAAGTCCATTAAAGAACTTGAGCTGTCAAAAAAAGCTCTCAACCTTCAGATCACAAGCTCACTTCAGCAACTTCAGAACAAGGAAGTGCATAGCTACCAGAGTCTTTTCAACCTGATAAATAAATTGAATCTCAGAATAGATGAAATCAATAAGTATGCAGGTAGAGAAAAGTCCCAAAATGATAAGCTTCTTTCAGACATATTGAAGTACAAGATCTTGAATAACAACATAGACCAGATAAAAGACGAGGAGGTAAGGTATCTGAACAATTTTACCAGTGAGATCGAATTCTTGAAGAACCAGGTTCCCAACTTTGACTATTCCATAAAGACTATTGACACGTCTATTAAGTTTAAATTGAGGGAGTACAGTTTGCTATTGAACCAGCTTTTGCCAATAAACAACTGCAATTCCCTATACAACCTTAGCATAGTGGGTATTGAATTCCCATCTTCCATCAGCAAGTTGCTAGATGTAGTGTATTATAACAAGGCAGTCGAGGGCTCTTTTCACGGAGACCACCATAACGACAACATTCTTCGCATCAACTCTGCCATTAACTATATCGTGCAGTTGATCGTGGTACTTATCGAAATCACCAAAGTAAAGGTTTACTTTCCTATTACTTTCAAGGGTAACTATTCATCTATCAAAGATTTTAAAGGGGGCGAATACCCATTGTACTATGACGAGACACTCACAAGAAAAGTTCCAGATCCCAAGACGAATGGTCATGCTCTCAAGAATGATAAGTTTGAGACTGGACTAAATCTTCTCAATAAGAACTTGTTGTTGATAGTTCACAATTTGAATTCTCTATTTGGAGAAAATTTGTTCAATAACATTCCTATTGATTGCTTGGATAACTTTCTATGGAACCTACAGTATTTGGTATTATATATGAGTGCTGAGCCAGAGGGTCCAACAGAGTGAGTTAATGGCTTTTTCAGTAAGCGCAAGAGTTTAAGTCTAATGCTGAAGTTTATGAGATTAGGAGTCACTCAAGGTAGTAAATGCTATGCTGTGAAACGCAGCAGAATTAATGACTAATGAATTTGCAAAATGTTTGGTACATCAGGAATAGGACCATACATATAGAGTTATAGACTTTAAGAGAAACTTATTCGAACAAAAATAGTACATAATTGGTTAGCAAAAGGAAAAAAATGTATTATAAACGAGACAATCATATATTTGGTATTACAATAAGGCCACAGCTGCAACCCCTAATAAGGCACCCACAGGAGCAACTAATCTCTCCACATCGTTTCTCGAGGATGAGGCAGAGGCAGTGGCAGAAGCGGAACTGGAATGAGCAGATGAACCGGTAGCTGAAGCACCAGATGTGGTTGCAGAAGCACCAGATGTGGTTGCAGAAGCAACTTCAGCCACAATTCTGGAGTACCATGGCAAAGCAGTAGCATAACCTCTTAAAGATGAAACATTAATGCCATTATTGTTCAACAAAGTTGTGTAGGAGTCATCGGTATAGGTAGCAACCTGTAAAGCCAAAGTAGCCAAGCCCTGTGGAACAGAAGTCACGGTTCTAAAGAAGTTGGCGTAATCACTAGTGTGAGATTTGTAGTCGTGGACCAAGTTAGTCAAAAATTGGACATTGTCATCAGAAGCAGCGTTAACAGCGGTGGCAGCAGCCAATAATCCTAAGTACTTGAACATTTATTGATGTAAAAAGTTGCGATGTTGGTGCCTTATATACTCTTGCGTTTCGACTTCCTGATCGGGAAGTTTCGTTAATAGAAATGTCGCGGAGCTTCCCCAGAATTTGAACCACAGTGAAAAGTAGGCCATGTGAAGGCTTATGAAGAGGCGTAGGCTTTGGTTTCTAGGAAAGAAAATGACCTGTCTGAAACCCTGAATACATGACTATGGTTTTATTGGCAATGTAAAGAGATTTCCTTGGTTTTAGTAACAGAGAAATTAGTACATAAAAATATAACATAATACGACAGGTGGGGCATCAACAGTGCAAATTGAAATTGGAATGGTTAGAGCTAAATAAACGATGTCACAATACAGGCACCAATAGTAAAAGCTAAAAGGATGCAAAGAAATTTGATGTAGAAATTTACATAATATACATTTATCCTAGGAAAGGTCCGGCTGCAAGACACAAGTTACGTCTTGTGAAATGAACCTTGAAGACTGGGGTTTTTTTGGTGAAATAAGCAGTCATATGATCTGATGAAGCAATAATCTCTCTCTTATTAGCCTTAGAAGCTTTCGAGGCAGAACCTTGAGACCCATTAGCAGCAGTAGCATTGGCAGAGTCTTCATCGTTATCATAATTAAATTCTTCTGGCTCAGGTCCCGCATCATTGGTATTCTTTTTGATGTCCCACACTCTAACAGTGTTATCAGCACCACCACTCACCAACACGCCATTATCACTCGAAAACTTCAAAGAGTAGATAGAAGTTCTTCCATGACCTCTCATAGTCTTTAATTTTCTTCCACTACCACAGTCCCACACATTAATGACACTATCTTCACCAGCAGATGCCAACCATCTTCCATCAGGCGAAACAGCCATGCAATTTATAGGACCCGTGTGACCAACAAAAACTCTTACCGTGTTACCAGTTTGTACATCCCACATCCTACAGGTCTTATCTGAAGAACCGGTGAAAACATAGTTCGAGTTTGGATGGAAATCTACACAATCAACGTCGTTAACATGCCCAGCAAAGATTCTTAATGGGTAGATGTGGTCTGTGGCCCACAATCTTGCGGTCTGATCATGTGAAGCACTGGCGAAATAATGACCTAAAGGAGAGAATTTCACATCCCACACAGGTTGATTGTGTCCTTTGTATGCCACGAGTGCAGAATATGAATCCAAAGACCACAATCTCACAGACTTATCCTCACTACCAGAGATCAAAAACCTGTTATCCGGCGAGAAAGATGTGGAATAAATCGGTCCGCTGTGTCCAATCAACTTTCTGGTGTTGTCGTTGTTGTTTTTATCTTTCTTGAACACAGACTTTAAAGGTTTACCGTCAATGCTCCACAACTTAATATAACTGTCCTGGAAACCAGCTGCTACTATGGTAGAATCTTGGTTGAAGTCAAGACACGTCAAGTCGTTGTTTGAGTTATGGAAGGTGTACATGCACACTGAAGGAGCCGTGGCCATAGTTGAATCCAATTTGATTTTTAACCTTGAATCCTCTACTTCCTTTATATGTCTTTTGATATCGCTATAGTCTTTCAATGGAAATGGCAACATTTCTTTGGTGGGGCTATCTGAGTCAGGTTTCTGCATTTCTTGAAACTCCTGCACCAATGTCTTTTTTGGTTCTTTTTCTTTTTCTTCTTTGTCCTCATCAACCTTTTCTTCAGCATTTACTTTTTCCTCTTCATCTTTAATCTTCAATTCAGCTTCGATTTCATTTTGAGTATCTTGATCCATTGGAAATTTACCCAATAAAACGTTGGTCTGTTCATTGAACTTTTCAATTTCGTTGATCTCATCATTTAACGACAACCCTTCTTCTGGGTTGGCATCACCTTCCAATTGCTTTTCGTCAGGTCTGGTGATTTTTATGATGGGATACAAATACTGGTTCACGATTCTAATCAAAATGGCCCCACCAATAGCTTCGTTTTCGTGCAAAAAGTACAATAAAAGATTCATAGAAGTCTTGGATATTATAATCTTAAACTTATGGGTCCTAAAGTTCTTGGCAACCTCATTTTCGTTCAAGTGTTCCATCAAGGAGATTCCACTCAAGCTCTGGAGCTCTACACCATGCAATACCTCATGATCAGCCTTAAACTTCTCAAAAAACTTTTTTGCTTCTGCAGGGTAGTTCTTATAAATCAACTCGAGATAGCAGTGAATGAAAATAGGGTACATTAACTTGGATAACTCTGGTTTGTACAAATCTAAGGAGTTTTCGACCCAGTTTTTCAAGGCACTATACGCGGTCAAGTATATACCGGGGTCATTTTCTCTCTTCTTTTTCTCTTCGTAGTCCTTCAATTCTCTCAATTCCTTTTCCTTTGATAACCTGAACTCTCTGTCTTTGGATTCACGTAACTCCTGTTCGATTCTCATTTGTTTATCTCTCAAGTCTTTCAATTCTCTAGTGACTTTCTCGCGTTCATTTTTATTAAGTTCTCCAGGGTTGGCGAGACTGGTAGTAGCGGTGTTTGGTAAAGCCACCGGTGGTGTTGGGTTGTTGGTACTTTCCAACCTAAGCATGTTTTCTGTTTTGTGGTATCCTTTTTTGCTGAGATATTCCAATACAATTCTATTCAAGTCTGCCTGACTGAATTGACCTTGTTGGTTTGTTCTTTGTTGTTGTGCAGTTTGGGATCTAGTGACTGGTTGCTGGCGTGCCTGCGAGTTCTGCTGGTTGGCTGGCGTGCCGTTGTTTGCACCGTTGGCGCCTGCGTTGGTGTCCAGCATGTTGATAAAACTTTTCGCACTTTCTTAACTATGAGGATTTTGTAGGATTTTGTATGAGGATTTTGTAAGATTTTGTATGAGGATTTTGTAGGATTTTGTATGAGGATTTTGTAAGATTTTGTATGAGGATTTTGTAGGATTTTGTATGAGGATTTTGTAAGATTTTGTATGAGGATTTTGTAGGATTTTGTATGAGGATTTTGTAAGATTTTGTATGAGGATTTTGTATGAACAAGTTTATGAGCTTGATTTTTATGTCTCTGACGAGAACTAGTATTCAAACAGCAAAGAAAAACCACCCATGGACGTAGAATAAGCAAAAAAAGAAAATGCAGAAGTAATAAGAATAATAACTATTATACAATAAAATAACCCTATGACCTGGACCGAATAATAGGCTTCGCTATATCCCAGGGCCCCAGCAACTCATTCTTATACTTCTGGAGAAACAAAAAGTACCCAGGAAGCACAAAAACAATAAAAACTTGTATAGTTATCCAAAAAGCCATGACATTGATGTCACATAACCAGTAGACCATTACATTCACTGCGACATTCATGGCTATTGAAAGCATATAATGATAACTTACAGACTTTCTTCGTACGCTAAAATCAAACAACGGCCATAAAATGTTCAATTGCACCGATAAAAATGTAAAGCAAAACACCTGCCAGGTAGAATTCAATCGTGATGCAAGCACCAATGCATTTGCTAGGGAAAAGTTGGTAGATACAATAGGTTTGTACGAAGGAGTGTTCACATTCAAACCATAGTCGTGAGTTAACAAGTTCAGAAGAACCAGTAGAAATGATATCAACCAAATGGAATCAGATGCAATTGACCTGGTAAGTGACTTGAGAATGGGTGAAAGAATAATCAACATGACAATAATCAATAAGAATGGCTTGAGCTTGAATATTTTCGAGTTTGATTCGTTGAGCTTCACTTCCCACACTATGAAGTTTATAAGTGACACCAGGGTGATGGCAACCGTTAAATTAGTAGGATTGTAGTTGAATTTATATATGACCACGAATATCAAAACCGTAAGCACTAGATGGGTGAGGTGAAATAGTATGAGGGAAAAGTCATTTGCTACTTCCAAGTATGTATAATTCCCGATGGTCTGGTTAAGTTTGAGCTGTGAAAGGAACGATTCGTCTGTATAATTATCAGGATACGGCTGTCTTAGGTAGAGAAGCTTTTTCCAGTTGTTTTGCCGCTTGGTTAGCCCTTTGTTCATTGTTTTTATTGTCTTATCCAGTTTGTTTTGACACTTATCAATCAATTAGAATTCTTAACTGAAGTTACCGTTCTTATATAAACGTTTGAATCCTGTTATCTTAGATGCTTTTATGTTCTGTACTAGTTATATTTCTCATACATTAAATGAGATTGAGAAATTACAAAATGAAACCACTAACGCATTCAAGGGACCCTTCCACATCCAACAGTTTACCCACCTTCAACAAGACAAACAACTCATTCAGACTTTCGAGACAGAGCACAAACACAAACAACCAAGAATACTGTGACAACCAGAGTCTCAGAACTGTGGATCATGTGCAGTCGGTCAAACCAAATATAACTTATCTGGATAAGTTGTGGACACAGATCGATGTGTTGGATGATGTTAAGCAGATGAGTGACCAAGTGAAAGAAAAAGGATCGTTTTTTGATGATAAATTCAATGAAAACTTGAACAAGTTGAAACAGCTGCAACAGAAGCTCATAGAAGTCATGGCCGAGGAGAAATTCCGGAATAACAACAATTTCGAAAGACAGAAGGAAAAGTATAAGTCCAACCTTGAAGAGGATTCAAAAATGGACTCTAAAAATGATGGAGATCTCAAAGATCTCAGAACCGAGAGGACCACAGACCAAAAGCTTAAAGATCGTTTGGAGCCTAAGAAAGGGGGCAACCTGGTGTACAAGAAACAGAACTTTGATGATCTTAACCGGTATGTACACGAAGTGAAGGAAAATTTGGATCATGTTGGAGCTGCCATGAAGAGTTTTGAAGAATCGTCCAAAGACATGTGGTGAGGATATAGTAATGACTAATGCATAGACAATTAGAGTACCTCTGAACCTTGATAGAGTTCAAAAGAATAGCTGCAAAACCCCATTTAGGGTGCCCCTATTTAACACCTGCCCACAGATTGCCCCAGTTTGACGCATACAACTGCAGGTGACGGAATTATTGACCCCGGTAGTTTTTCCGACAGTTGCCTGCAAAAGAGCCCTTTTTGGTATTCAGCTATATTGGTATGAGAAATACGCGTTTTAGTACAACTACAGGAATGGTATTGGTTGTAGATAGAGATTATACGAGCTCAATAGCATTTGCAGTAACCGACAAGCACATGTACTTTGCACAACTTGTGCTTCATATAGCATACGCCGGAAAAATGATGTGATCTACGGATCTGGTGACCCCCACCACAAGTCACATCATGGCCTTAACTCCCCACCATCAGTCCACAAATGATCCGACGCCGCTCTAACAGCATATTATTTTCCCACACCACGTCTCCACTACTCCAAATATCTCCATATCTTCGCCTGTGTGTAGGGTGCGGAATAACTACTGACCAATAATAGGCCCGAAGCTGTATCTCGGAAAAACTCAAACCCAAAACTAAATCAACTGGCTTTAAAACTTTATCACCATTGAACTCTAAACAACATCCACCACTGCCCAGGACCTCTATTGCATCCACCACAACCACCATACCTGTTGGCGCCACCAAAAACACCCTGGAAAAACCGACAAAAGTTCGTGGAAGCCAGTCCCCCAGAATTCACGGTCGTGCCCGTTCAAACATCACCCGACTCTACAAACATATAAATATCACCGAATCCGCAACATGAACCCAAACAAAAAACATGGTTCACTTAGGTCCAAAACGTCCACAGCACAGAAAGGGTACATTTACAGATGTGCCTGAAGAATGGATGCAAGAATTGCAAGTGGTGGAAGGTCAGTTGACTCTTTCTGCCGAAAAATTGAAGGAAATCACCGCACATTTCAAAGACGAATTGTGTAAAGGTTTGTCGAAGGAAGGTGGTAACATTCCTATGATTCCTACCTGGGTCATGGATGTACCAACTGGTGAGGAGTCTGGTGACTACTTGGCCATTGATTTGGGTGGAACAAACTTGAGAGTTGTGTTGGTCAAATTGGGAGGTGATAAAACCTTCGACACCACTCAATCCAAGTATGCTTTACCAGCCAGCATGAGAACTGGATCTGCTGACGAGTTGTTTGACTTCATTGCCACCTGTTTGAAGAAGTTTGTCGATGAGTTTTTCCCAGAAGGTGTTGATGCTCCATTGCCATTGGGTTTTACTTTCTCGTATCCAGCATCCCAGTCCAAGATCAACTCTGGTGTTTTGCAAAGATGGACCAAGGGTTTTGATATCGATAATGTCGAAGGTCACGATGTGGTTCCTATGTTGCAGAAATCCATTGAAAAGGTTGGTGTTCCAATCAACGTTGTTGCCTTGATCAACGATACCACCGGTACTTTGGTTGCTTCTATGTACACTGATCCAGACGCTAAGATGGGTTTGATTTTCGGTACTGGTTGTAACGGTGCTTACTACGACATTGTCCAGGACATTCCTAAGTTAGAAGGAAAGATGCCTGCCGACATTCCAGGTTCTTCTTGGATGGCCATTAACTGTGAATACGGAGCCTTTGACAACGAACACAAGGTTTTGCCTAGAACCAAGTACGACATTCAAATCGACCACGAATCCCCAAGACCTGGTCAACAATCTTACGAAAAGATGATCTCAGGTTACTACTTGGGTGAAGTTTTGAGACTCGTGTTGTTGGACTTGACTGAAGAAAAGAAGTTATTCTTCAAGAACCAAGAATTGACCAAGTTGAAGACTCCATTTATCATGGATACTTCTTTCCCTGCTAAAATCGAAGAGGATCCTTTTGAAAACTTGTCTGATGTTCAAGAATTATTTGAAACTGTTCTTGGTATCCAAATCACTTTACCGGAAAGAAAGGTGGTGAGAAGATTGGCCGAGTTGATTGGTGAAAGGTCTGCTAGGTTGTCTGTGTGTGGTATTGCAGCCATCTTGGCTAAGAGAGGCTACACCACTGCCCACTGTGCTGCCGATGGTTCTGTGTACAGTAAGTATCCAGGATTCAAGGAAAGAGCTGCTAAGGCATTGAGGGAAATCTTGGGCTGGAAAGACGGCGAAGAAGATCCAGTTGTGATTGTTGCAGCTGAAGATGGTTCTGGTGTTGGTGCTGCTGTTATCGCAGCATTGACTGAAAAGAGAATCCAAGAAGGCAAGTCTGTTGGTATGGAATGTTAGTAGAATAATGTCTGACGATGAGTTTTAGTATCTTTGACTCTCTTTGACTCTGTAAGGTTTAGTGTAGAGAATAGAGGCGTGTTGTGTTTTCAATACACAACTTATTCCACCCACTACCATGCTGTTTTATCTAGTGCTTATAGCAGTATGGTTAAACAACTCTCTACAAAAAATGTCGCCAAAACTTTTAAAAATGTCACAAAACTCTACAAAAAATGTCACAAAAACTTTACAAAAATGTCGCCAACTCTACAAAAAATGTCACAAAATCCAAAATCCATACTCAATCTCACACACAAACTCACAGCAACATCATGTCCTTCAGTCCTGAATTGTTGGCTAACAACAACAAAATCGACGAGATAGATGATATGAATAAAGGTGATTACAACATCAGCGATTTGGAAGAGGAAAATGACATGATCGTATTGACCAACCAGATTACTCCAGACGAATTGGTGCATGATGAAGATATACTAAAAGTCCAAGAGTTGATCGAAACCAGTAGAAAGGAAATGGCCCAGGAGTCGAGATTCACAATCACATTCAACTTGTGGGAAACTTTGAAGAAGGGTGCAATTAACTTGGTGTTGCCATTTATCAACGGGTTGATGTTGGGATTTGGTGAAATATTGGCACACGAGATTGGTTTCAAGTATGGCTGGATAGGCGCCAGAGTTGTTCCAGAGAGAAGAATGAAACCTTCTGAATATTTATAAGCAATGAAACGTTCTATTTTTGTAGCACAACGTTCTGTTTTGTAGTACAACGTTCTGTTTTGTAGTACAACGTTCTGTTTTGTAGTACAACGTTCTGTTTTGTAGTACAACGTTCTGTTTTGTAGTACAACGTTCTGTTTTGTAGTACAACGTTCTGTTTTGTAGTACAACGTTCTATTTTGTAGTATACCCTATTATTGTATTCGCATGTTCACTATAACTGTACTTTTGTGCATTGCTTAATGAATTATAACGTCGTTTTCAAATCGAATTGATATCTTTTCTAGTCTATTAGTCTTATATACTTTGGTTCATATAATTTATTTTGCCTACAGTTAAATAAATATATTAGTGTTCACACAACTACTCGCTTACTTCAAATCCTATAATCAAGTCTCAAGTCACTCTCATCATTAACCACTCCAAAACGCCTATATCTCTTCACTCTCCTTGTCACAAAAAAGCACATATTCTCTGTTCTGTCCAACTGGAAACCTCTTCTTGTTTCCACAGTTCCCACACCTGTACACCAAGATATCATTTCGCTGTGTTTTAGGTTTACTTTTATTCTCAATACTCACCTCCAAACTTATTCCTGCTACCAACATTATCTTGCACTTCTTACAAACGGTTCTCTTCATGTGTGGTGATACTTTTATCACTGCTTTCTGTGAAACCAAGTCTGCATTTCTTGCGTATCCTCTGCTTAAAGCCGCCAACTTGGGGTTTTTCATGCTTGCCAATGCCACCTGAAACAAGTACGATATTCTTTCGTGCTCATCTTTCTTAGGAATGCTTTTTCCCTTTACTTTATCTTTACCCATTATGCTCACCACTCTGTCGTCATCCAATTACTCTCATACAAATAGTTTGAGAAATCCATTTCAAAAAGTTCGCACGAAGGCAAAAGTTAAGAATGAGTGGCTACGATAGTGCTTTATCCATCTTCTCGTATGTATCTGTATAGCCGTTTCCTGAACTGTTACTAACGTCTAGACCCGATGGACATGTTTTCCGTATGTTTTTATTTTTGATTGCAAATTTTGAAGCAATTGACTGAAATTGTCAACCGTTGATTCTTATGATAGCGAACCATATCTACCATAACTATTCTTATGATAGTGAATATCTGCCATAACTATTCTTATGATAGCGAGTCATATCTACCATAACTGTACTAACCAAAATAGAAGTTGAATACGCTTCCGAGGCCGTCAAAAGAGGGACCTGTGCCGTTGGTGTCAAAGGAAAGCAATGTGTTGTGTTAGGATGTGAGAAAAGAACCACCTTGAAGTTACAAGATCCAAGAATCACTCCATCCAAAATATGTAAGATCGATAAACACGCTGTTTTGGTGTTCGCTGGTTTGAATGCCGATGCTAGAATCTTGGTTGACAAAGCCAGAGTTGAAGCCCAATCCCATAGATTAACCTTGGAAGACTCGGTGACAATAGAATATTTGACCAGATACATTGCTGGTGTTCAACAGAAATATACCCAGTCTGGAGGTGTAAGGCCATTTGGTATTGCCACAATCATTGCCGGCTTTGACTCTAACGATGAAACCCCTAGATTGTACCAGACCGAACCTTCTGGAGTTTACAATGCCTGGAAGGCTCATGCTATTGGAAGATCCTCTAAAACTGTCAAGGAATTTTTGGAGAAGAACTACGAAGAAGAAATGTCCGATGAGCAAACCATCAAGTTGACCGTCAAGTCATTGTTGGAGGTGGTGCAAACTGGAGCAAAGAACATTGAGATTTCGGTGTTGAAGTCTGGTGACAGAATTCAGCAGTTGTCTGTGGATGAAATCAAGACCTATGTGGATGAGATTGAGGCCGAGAAGGCCATTGAGGCCGAGAAGAAGAAGCCAAGGGCTAAAGAGCAGTAGGTGTATAGTCTAGATACAATTAGTCTGTTATTTTTACTCTGGAGAGAGGCCATAGATCTCTTGAAGTGGAAACCATACCAGTTTCATCATGAATACGTTCTTGTTCATTCATTTCCGTCAAGCATGTTCAAGCTATTGTGAAATGAACGTGCTATACGAACGCTTACAAAAAACCACTTCTAGTTTATTTTACAACTACTTAACACTATGCAAACAGAATATACACCAACCTACTTCTTAGCCTTCTTCTTAGCATTTCCCTTGGTGTCACCCTTTCTCTTCCCATCATCTTTCTTTGGAACAGCCTTGAAAAATCCATCCAACCTACCTTGGACTCCACTCTTCAATCCTTTCTTCAACTTGTCTACTCCACTTTTGATTCTGTCCTCACTAAAGCCCTTCTGCTTCACCATGAATTCTATCAACCCAGGCAAATCTGGTTCTTTCCATTTATATGAAACCTCGCTGCATGGTGTTACTTCTGGGTTCAAAAACAACTCTCTGGCCTCTTCATAGGGCCACACCTCAGGTAATTTATACTTTGTTTTTTCAGGATTGGCCTCAATGAACTTGACAATATTATCAATCGAACCGTGCTCCTTGATCAACTTATAAGCAGTAACAGGCCCCACACCCTTAATTGTCTCACAATAATCACATCCTAATAATATACACAAGTCGATGAAAGTTTTTTTGTCCATGTCGAATCCTTCAATGGCCATGTTACAATCGATCTGGTCTATAGGCACCTTTCTGGCTTCAGAAAACGTCAAGTGTCTTAATAAATATGGCGGAGAATAACACAATGTATCCATATCTTCAGATGCAGCGGCAAATACCTTACCACCTCTGGCCAATTCAGCACATTGAGCTTCAGCTTCACATGGTGCGTTGACAAAAGGAATACCCATGAGCTCCAATAACTTCTTAGCCTCGTCATTCTGCTCCCTAGTCACTCTAACAGTTCTCTTCTCATATTTCAACAAGTCTTCGGCAGTTCCCGTGTCTTTGGCGTCTTCAATTTGTTTGAGTGCTTCTTCTTTTCTAAGGTACCTCTTCTCCAATTCTCCACCTTTCAAAACTGGTGGCTTCCCATCGAAAACATACACCGGCTTGATACCGCTGTCGACCAATCTGAGTGTACGGTAGAACATTCCCAGTAAATGAGACGTTATTTCGCCGTTCTCGTTGGTTAAATTCTGACCATCCTGCTGTCTGACTGCAATCAAATACTGGTACAAACACATGGAAGCATCTATGGCGACTTTTCTTCCAAACAAGTTCTTGAGTTGAAACTCCTTGATGGAGCCAGGAGAATGCTCCTTTATTAACTGATTGAGACCTGTTTGTTAGTATCTTCTGCGCTTGGTTAGTTAATGTACTTACCTTTAACACCCATCGCAAAACGCGTAATTTATTATTTGCGTGTTTTTGAAGATGACGTGAATGATTTTAAACAAGAAGGATGTGAATAAGACGGATTCTGAGTAAGGAAGGATCTGAGTAAGGAAGGATTCTGAATAAGGTACGGAGAAATATGGTACCACGTTCATAGAAACCGATTTTACAACTGAAAATGAAGAAAAAGGAGAGACTCTAAAACCTGGGGAAACCATGAACCCGAAATGTATTGAAATTGCCCCATAAGCAAGTAAACAGAAATGCCCAATGGTGTAAGCTTTTAGAACTATCAGACTTGAGAAAAAGTACTTACATCAGACTTTAAAAGGAAAAGTAGTTACATCAGACTTTAAAAGGAAAAGTACTTACATCAGACTTTAAAAGAAAAAGTACAATTACATTACTCTACATCTAAAAAGACTCGACCTCAAAGGTCCAGTCTCCTGTTTCAGGATTATAACTCACAAACTTACCTGGAAGCTCCTTCAACTTGTTGATGTGGCGCTTTACAACCTCATTGTGAGGATCCAAAACAGGCAACTTGTCTTTCTTATTTATAGGGTAACAGCCTTGCAAAGTAATTTTACATGGTAAGTTTAATCCTTCTCCTGGTCTAGGCTTTTCGTCAGGATAAATAATACAGTTTTTGGACTTGAATATCACCAAGTTTCCACCAATGTCCTCCAAATTTAACAAGCTTGACAAGTCAACAGGTTGAAGAAATTCCACTTGTCCGTAGTGTTTACGTCCAAGCTTGAAGTTTTTGACGGAATGCAATTCGGATAATGTCATTTTCTTCAACTTAGATAATGGTGGTGACATCCAATATCCGTCTTCATCAACTTCCTGCTCATCCAATGCATCAAAATTGATTTTGGCTTCGGTGCTTGGTGTGGAAGATCCATTGATTTGGGGTGTGTTGACGTTGAAATCAACCTGTTTGGTTTTAGACTCGTTCAAAGGTTTTGTGGCCTTGGTGTCCAATATCAACTTTTTAACTGACTCTTTAGGAGCAAAGATGTCTGATGCAAGAATGGCAGAGTCAATACTCTTATCAAAACTGGTTGCAGATACCATAGTTGCTGTTGGAGATAATGTTCCTGTCTCTTTGATGGCTTGTTTACTAGGCTTGGTGGTGACACTTTGAAATAATGGCGCTATTCTGTGTACTCTAGTCAAGGTAACTGATTTCTTTTCTTTATTGGCAGATTCAACCAATGTGGCTAATGGTAGCGACATTCCATTTTGCTGGCTTGGAACTGTGATACTCTTGAACAATGGGTTATCACCATACGGATTCATCAGATTAACACTCAAGGTGTTATTTTGGTTTTGTTGCTGCTGTTGGTTGTTATTGAAAAGCCCACCAGATGTGTTGGTGTTGTTACTACCTCCAAATAATCCACCAGAAGTGTTACTGGAATTGTTGCCACCAAATAATCCACCAGAGCTAGCTGGCTTCTGTCCAAACAAACCACCTGAAGTACTATTAGTGTTGGCATTGTTGTTACTTCCGAATAAACCACCAGAGGTGTTGGTGTTTGACCCCCCAAACAACCCACCAGAAGCTGGTTTCAGTCCAAACAATCCTCCAGTAGTGTTGGAGGCGTTATTATTGTTACCTCCAAACAACCCTCCAGAGTTGTTGTTGTTACCACTCAAACCTGTGTTTGCGGTGTTATTAGAGCCAAACAAGCCTCCCGAAGCTGCTGGTTTGTTGGCGCCAAATAATCCTCCAGCTGTATTATTATTGGCTTGATTATTGGATCCAAACAATCCTCCACTTGTGTTTGAAGTGTTATTGTTACTTCCAAAAAGACCTCCATTGTTGCTGGTGGTATTGCTGCCTCCAAATAAGCCCCCAGTTGCTGCTGGTTTTTGTCCAAACAAACCACCAGAAGCATTGTTATTGTTGGTATTGTTATTGCTTCCAAATAAACCTCCAGAAGTGTTGTTGTTTGCACCAAAGCCTGTATTGGCGGTGTTGTTTGATCCAAATAAACCTCCGGTAGCAGGTTTATTGGCACCAAAAGTGGAGGTGGAGTTGTTATTTCCGAAACCAAAACCAGTAGAAGCTGGCTTGTTGGCTCCAAAGGTATTGTTGTTATTACCACCAAATAATCCACCGGAATTGTTATTATTAGCACCAAAGGTGTTAGTATTATTACTGTTGTTGTTCATACCAAATCCAGAGGAGTTGTTGTTGGACCCAAACGCATTAGTGGTATTATTTGAACCAAAAGGCGAGGAATTATTGTTATTTGCACCAAAAGTTGAAGTATTGTTGTTGTTTGAGCCAAAAAGTCCCCCGGAAGTGGTGTTGTTGTTAGCTCCAAAAGTAGAGGTGGTGTTGTTGGAGCCGAAACCTGAAGGCTTACCAAAAGCTGACGAGCCTCCAAAGCCAGAAGTGTTGGATGAACCAAACGTCGAAGAATTATTATTGGCACCAAATGCTGAGTTGCTACTAGAACCAAATCCAGAAGCGGTATTGCTAGACCCAAAGGCATTGGTAGTGTTATTAGAACCAAAAGGCGAGGTGTTGGTATTGTTATTGGCACCAAAAACAGAACTGGTGTTATTTGCAGCACCGAAAGGGCTGGTGGTATTAGTGGCACCAAAAGCACCACCAGTAGTGTTGTTATTTCCAAAACCAAACCCAGTTCCAGAAGCAGAAGCAGTCGAGTTACCGAATCTTCTGTTCTGTTCGTAATCCTTCAACCTCAACTCTTCAAAGGAGAAATTTTTGTATTCTGGCATGGATGAGATGTTTTGGAATATATTGTTTCCAGAGGCATCCTTTTCCTCAAATGGAGTGAAAGGTTTTCCACCAGTACCATTGTTCACATTTGGATCATTGTTATTTCCAAAGGTATTGGAGGCGCCAAAAGGTGAAGATGAATTGGTAGGAGTTCCAAACCCACCTCCAAAAGCTGGCTTACTGGCATTTGATCCAAACAAACCTCCACTGGTGTTGTTGTTGCTTCCAAAGGCACTGGAGGTGTTGTTACCAAAAGTGTTGGTTGTGGAATTGCCAAACGGAGAAGCCTGGGTGTTGGAAGACCCGAACATCTGACCAGAATTGGTATTTGAGCCAAAGGCTGAAGTGGTATTCGAGCCAAACCCACTGGCAGTGGTATTATTTCCAAACGCTGAGCCACTGTTACCGGATCCAAAAACGTTGTTGGAGTTGGTATTGGAGCTTCCAAAAGGTGAGCCACTGGTATTGTTGTTTGTATTGGAGCCAAATGGAGAGCCGGATGCCACTCTATTGGAGCCAAAGCCTCCGAATCCCGAACTGCTGTTTCCAAACATTTGATGTTTGATAAAAATTTTGAGATTTGTCGATGTGCGAATTTATTTTGATGAGTTTTGAAGAGAGTCGATGCAATGATGTAGTTTTGGCGATTAGTATTGAAAGAATGGTTGAATATGAGACGAATTGTTATTGCTTTAAAATCTTTGGCTCGTTTTATGCTTGGTTAATACTGTTAGTTCACTTCGGGACTAGTAGTTAAGGAACAGAGAATGCTTGTAGTTTAATGATAATCTTGTTATTTGATGATAATCTTGTAGTTTGATGATAATCTTGTAATTTGAAGTTGAGCTGTGTTATTTGATGGTAATCTTGTAGTTTGATGCTACGCTTGTTATTTGATAGAAGGATTCAAAAAATTCCTATGATAATTCCAAAGCTTTTTTTAACAGTGATTGCTTCTTCTAAGAGCTATTCTTTACCTATTCCATTATCCAAGGTAAGTGTGTAGTGCAAACAATGGCACTGCTTTCAAAAGGTGACAATTTTATGGTACTACGTAGGAAAAAGGGAACTCATAATACTTAAAACATACTTAGTCCTTCTCTGTCTTTGGTTTTTTACTTACCATGGAGTCAATCGACCCCTTCTTACGTTTGGCTGCCGCCTTCTCTGTCTTAATTGTTTTCACCTCAAATTTCTTCATGTGCTCTGCTCTTTCCTTAGATCCTTTGCTACTAAGTGACTTAGAAGCTTCCAAATATTCCTCGTCAGCCTCTGTCTTACCCTGTAAGCTCTCTAAAAGCTTTATTTCCTCTCCATACACAGAATCGTCCTTCTCAACTGGAGTCTCCAAAATGATAGGAATGTTGTGTAATCTTTCATCGTTAGCAATGATCCTGAATGTTTCTAACCCAATGAACCCGTAGCCCAACTTCTGGTGCAAGTCCCTGTTGGCTCCGACTGGCGCCTTGGAATCATTAAGATGAATTGCACTAAGGTACTTCCAACCAATAATGGTCTCGTACTTCTTCCAGAACTCGTCATACGACTCTTTGGTGCTAATATCATATCCAGCAGCAAAGGTGTGGCACGTATCAATACAAACTCCTACTCTTTCCTTGTTTTCCACCATATCTATGACATCACGAATGTCTTGCAAATCAGACCCAATCAAGTTTCCATGGCCAGCCATATTTTCAATGACAATTTTCACAAACTCAGTGGCTTGAATTGCTTTATTTATATTCTTTGCTAACCTAGCCAACGCTTCCTTGTGGTCACCGTCCAAGCTGGATCCTGGGTGGAAGTTATATAATCCAATGTCGAGTTTTTCACATCTTTTCAAGTCATCCAAAAACGAATCGTAAGCCTTTTGTTCTTTCTCTTTGTCTGGGTTGGCCAAGTTGATAAAATACGAACCGTGTGGCAAGATATCGGTTCTGGGGTTGAATCCATACTGCTTACAAAGCTGATGGAACTTTTCAGCTTCTTCAGTTTTGATTTCAGGTGACACCCATTTTCTAGGAGATTTAAGGAACATGGCAAAGCTATTGGCTCCGATATCCATTGCGTTTAGGACCGACTTGGAAATCCCACCGGCAACTGAAACATGTGCACCGAATTTGAATTTGCACTCCACTTTAGGGTACTTGAAATCTTTGACTTTAACAGCCTTGACTGCTTTTTGGCTGGAGGTTAGTCTGTTTTGATGATTCGATTATTTATCTGCACATACATGTATGTGGTGGGTGTAGATGTTAAACAAATACTTACACTTTTGGAGCCATTACGCGTGAGTAAATTTGATACTTTTGTGTGAGTGGATTCTGATTTTTGTGATGCTTTTTCAGTTTCAGGTTTTTATTCACACTTTTATTCAGGTTTTTATTCAGGTTTTTATTCAGATTTTTAGTCAGGTTTTTATTCAGTAAGTTTATTCACACTCTTAGTCAGTACTTTTATTTGATTTTTATCAGTATTCTTTTATTTGATATTTACTCAGTTCTTTCATTCAGACTTTTATTCAGTAAGTTTATTCAGTTCTTTCATTCAGTAAGTTTATTCAGGTTTTTATTCAGAATTTTCTTCAGTTCTTTCATTCGGTACTTTTATTCACACTTTTATTCAGTTTTTTCTTCAGTTCTTTATTCAGTACTTTTATTCAGGTTTTATTCAGAATTTTCTTCAGTTCTTTCATTCAGACTTTTATTCACACTTTTATTCAGGTTTTTATTCAGAATTTTCTTCAGTCCTTTCATTCAGTACTTTTATTCAGTATGTTTATTCACACTTTTATTCACACTTTTATTCAGATTTTCAGTCAGTACTTTTATTCAGGTTTTATTCAGAATTTTCTTCAGTCCTTTCATTCAGTAAGTTTATTCACACTTTTATTCTGATTCTGATTCTGATTCTGATTCTTTTTCTAAAAGCTCTTCTTTGAAATTATATATTTACAAGCTCTCACTTTTTGGTGTCAACCCAAGTATCCTATCTGTATTCAACGATTCATCTTCTCTGAATAAATCCACTTGTGGACTCATTATCTCAGAAAGTATACCCTTTCCACCACCGTTGGGTCTCACTACATCTGCCTTGTCTGAAAACTTAAAATGTCTTTGTTGGTCCTTGGTCAAGGCTGCGGTCTCTGCAAAAGTATCTAAGCTTCTACTGGTTCTGACTTGGGGATCGCATAAGCCAAATGCTGCTAGCAAAGTATAGTACGAATCGTTGGCTGCGTTGTGAAGATATCCATGAGGTATACCCAAGGTTTTCAATACTCCCCTGAGAGTCCCGTTTCTTAGCCTCGAAAGATTATAAATCATACAAGTATCAACAGTTTTAATTGAGTCGGGAATCTTCACTCCCATTTCACGCAACCATTTTACGTCTCCATCAATATGATGTCCTACAAATGCACCTTCTCTTTTAGTGATGTACTCTTCAAAAAGATTCTGCATCACTTCCTTGCATTCTTTAACACTGGCTACATATGACCTTCCTCCCATGAAGTTATATTTGTTATTGGGCACAAATGCTTTGTTCAAAAGGAGCTGGTGCTCCTTCACTATTAAATGGCCCTGAAAAATCGTAGGAAAAATGCTACTTTCCAGCAATTCTGGGTCGTAAACTGCAAATCCCACCTCTGTGATCCGTTTCAAACTTCTTTCATACGCTTCTACGTCAAATGAAACCAATGGAACCTGGCGAGTATACACTATATCCATGGCATCTCTCAATTTCGCTACATCTTTGGCTGTGTCTTCGGATTTGAGCTTAAATTCCGTGGTTTCAAAGTATTTCTTGAGCGTGTTGACATATTGATCTCCTTTTGTACTATATTGTCTGGTGTATCTGAAACCACATCTCGTAGACATGTTTTAATGATGGTAAAAACGCGACTTCAGGTTTACAAATGGAAGATGATAAATTGGAGGTGTTAAAACATCTTCCTGATGTTGCAACTGTGAAACAAACGCTACAAGAACTTCCATGTTTAACACTGCCACAGGAGCTCAAGCTTGTTATGGTTTTGTTAGACTTTACAATTCCCCAGATATACGCCTTAGCAGATGATACTACAAAAGAACTTATCGTTTCCTCCTTGCAAACCATAAAAGGTATAAGCGGTCTTGTGAACAAGATATCATACGGTATGAACGTCAAAGGATCGCTGAAAGAGCTCTTGAAGGTCTATGGTGATGTTTTGAGTGATTGCTTTAATGAGCATTTGGTGCTGAAATTGTCTACTGATAGCATTGTGGGAACCAATGAAGTCAATAAGTTGCTATATAAAGGTCAATGCTTTTCAGTTTATAATGAATTTTCACAACACTGTGAACCTAAAACGGGCGTGCTAAGCTCATTGCATGGATACGTGGAATTCTTGACCCAGCTGTTATTCGGATTGAAACCACAGACTTACATGAAATACTTGCTTCTGTTGATCTCATTCAACGAAAACGGCCACATGGTGATATTTGAAACGCTTTTCAACCAGAAGCTGTGGCTGCAGCTAGTTGAGAATATGGCCCACTTGAAACATTATCAAAAAAAAACACTAGTAGCATTTATAACCGGGTGCTTGACGCAGAAATACCCCGTCTTTGACCTAAGCAGTTTAAGTGCTCTTAAAACGGTGGTAATTAAATGTTATGAGAAACATTCCTTCGATAATGTGTTTCTAGATTCTATTGTCAAATCACAAACCCATATGCCTATTTGTTTAATAGCAGCTATTATCAATGAAATCGCTTCAACAGAGACCATAATTAAACAAGTGATGGATCGATGGGGTGAAGTGAGTTTGATTAAAAACGAACCGATATCAGTGCAAGCCTTTCGTACACAATTGTTGATCCAGCTTCTTAATTTAACAGACGTGCCATTCCAGAATACCTTGCTTAACTCCACGGTATTCATAGATGCAATTTCGAACCGATTAAACTCACATTCGAATACTGTGAAACTCTTTGGAATCTTGGTTTCAGATAAACTCTGTGAGTTGATTGGAAGAGAAAAGATATTTCTGATGGAAGATTTGAATTTGGATTTGGATGCTTTTGGTTATTTGTCAGATGAAAACTTCTATATTGACGAATTGATAGATATGAACGAAATTGAAGCCTGGGAACAAATTGAAGAACCAATAGTTTCAATCGAGGAGCCATCAGAACCAGAACCAGAATCAGATGTTACCGAAGCACTAATGAAACTTGCAATGAAAGCCACCAAGGGTTCTGACGACGAGTCAGAAGATGATAGTGATGATGAAGACGATCCTTCAATTTCACAACGTATTAAGCTTCCTGCGCCAATTTACATAAAGGAATTGTTAAGGTACATTCTCATAGATACAGCCCATCAACAAGCGTATGACATGAGAAGACTTGCTTTGACCAGAGGACCTACCTTGATAAGACAAAAAGCACGATTTGGATCAGAAGTAAGGTCCAATTCTGTTGAATTATTAGAGGCGTTGATCGGAATGTCCAATACTTATGAAGAGTCGGACTTTGAAGAGTTACGTTTGAGCTGTATTATTGCATTGTTGGTTAGTAATCCAGAAAGCGGGTTTCACATTATCGAAATCTTGAACACCGGAGACCTTTCTTTGCTGCAGAGAACAGTGATTTTAACTTCCATATCATTGAGTGCAAGGGATATTCGAGGTTTCAAAGACGAGCAGGTAACCAAGTCCTATAAGGAAAAGAATTTTCCTTCCAAAACCTTACCACCAAGCTTGCATAACAAGTACCTTCAAATGGAAGCAATGAAGACTGTGGGAAATCAACTTGAGAACTCGCTGGTTAATTCAGCTTTTATGTCTATCCAAGACTCCTTGATGCATGAAGACTCAGAAAACGCTAAGGATCAACTTCTGGGAGGAAAGATTCTTAGAATATCCAGAAAACTTACCAAACCTAAGGAACAAATCCTCAAACCAAAATTTGAAAACTATGGCATGGTGATTTCATCTAGTTTTTACTTCCCGTTAATAGTGTTATGGCATGAAGTAAAAGGAATCGACATAGGTCATTATTCACCCATTCTCGTTGGTCACTATATCAAGACGCTATCGATTCTTCTTGACTGTTCCAAAAACGTTCATGATGAAAATGCAACCAGGGAATTTTTGATTATAATCAACCAGGTAATTTCTACATTGAACGCAGATGAAGTACAGATCATAGAAGCCATTATAACCGGGCTTCTCCTTATATTGGAAATAAATGACGAGCAAAAACTCGTTGTTCAGTATAACGACACCCTTTTGGTGAGCTTTGAATGGGTTTCGAAGAATTGGGAGCACATAATAGATAATCGGATCAAGCTGTTGTGTGCTGGGTTTCTTCTTCGGTTCACCAAGATAGTAGAAAAGTACCAGGGAAACATCATCGATCAGATTAACAATATGTATTGAGTTTTGGTGAAATCTACATGATATATTAATCCCATTAAAACTATATATAATACTTCCCGATACCGTCTACGATATTTTCAATCCCAGTTAAATCTTTCTCCGGGCACTTGTTCTTCTTTCGCTTGGGAAAGTCAATATCCAAAGGAAACACAGCGTGATCATCTAGTCTATAAAGGTCTCTGGACTGTGGATCGCATAGCTTTAACGCCAACAAAAGCGTATAGTAAGCATCATTACCTGCGTTGTGCAAGAAAGTATGAGGGATTCCCACAAGCCCCAAAGACTTCGTCAAGCTTCTTTTCTGAACTGTCAGAAAACTCATCAATACCTGGGTGTCTAGATTTATGATATTTTTGGGAAACCGTACACCCAAGTTTTCTAACCACTTTATATCACCTCTGAGGTCATGCCCCACTAAGCAGCATGCTAAATCGTGATCTTCAAAGTATTTCTTTACAAGGCTCTGTACAAACAGTATTGACTCGTTCATCAGAAGCACATAAGTATTGTCACCTAAAAAGTTACTAGCGTGGTCCGGCACGTACTTTCCGTTGCGGAAGTCATAATTCTCCCTGGGTCTGATGTGGTACATGTGAAACGAAGGCACTATGGAGCTTTCCTGGCCCTGGGGATCGTAGATACAAATGCCGATTTCTGTCACCCGCTTAGTATCTCTTTCCCAGGCTTCTATGTCGATGCAGAACAAAACATTTTTACGGCAATATATGTTTTCGACGCAGTACTTGAGTATACGAAACAGACCTGGGTTATTGAGGTGTGGATGGTGTTTGAACGACCTCGAGAGATACTCCTCTGATACTTTCAAAGACATGATTTTTCGCGATATTTATCAACTCGATTATGTCGAGTCTTATATTTGAGAAATGAGATAAGCTTGGGTTACTGGCAGTTTTGAGGTAATTGTGACGTATTAAGCGCGAGATACTTGTATTCTAAGGCTAAGGTGAGTAAGGTGACTTTTTTTTCTGAAACGGTGGCCTTCTAGGTGCATTTTCAAGTCTATGGCTGTGTACTCTTCCAACAACCCCATAGTCTGTATATTGCTCCTTCTTCGTACGAAAAGTTGAAATTAAGGTTTTAAGTAAGTGCTAGTAGTTTAATACTTCCATAAAGTTCGTGGATTAACATGAGTGTTATGATATTGTAAATGAACACGTTCAACAAGTTGTTGTTATAATGAACAAGTTGTTGTTATAATGAACTAGTTGTATGAACTACAATTAACACATTCTAGAGATTGGAAAATGAAAGACCACTTTCAATTGTCTACAGAACTTATTGAAATCAACAACTCTAAGGCACTCAAACCCCAGAAAATATTCTAAGCAAATAAAATATTCATTATTACATAACCGTGAAACATGCACTTATTGCCAACAAACCTGTCACAAGGATCGCCTTTTTCATGCCCAAATCTTTTTCAAATGCCACGACGTTTCTTGTAGCAGAAGAAGTAGCGTTTTTTTTGATGGAATGAGTTGTTTGGGAAGACGATTCAGAAGCAGAAGAACTGGATTCGGACTTAGATTCTACCCATACCGACTGGCTTCCTGTGAAACCCCATTGGTTGTATTTGACGCTGCCGGTTTCGGTATCTGAGGCTCCTTTAGCTGTTTTTGTAGTGGCCGTGTTGGTGGCTTTTGTTGTAGCTGTGTTGGTTGTAGCAGTTTGTGTGGTGAGTGTAGTCGGAGTCCACCAAACAGTCCCGGTGTTTGTTCCGGTATGAGTTGGTGTGTTGATGTTTGCAGTATTTGCAGTATTGTCCACAGTTCTAGTGTTAGCTTGGCCATTGGTGTTATCATTTGCAGCCGCATTAGCGCCAGAATTACCTGAATTACCTGAATTACCTGAATTACCTGAATTACCTGAATTGCCAGAATTACCTGAATTGCCAGAATTTCCTGAATTACCACTTCCAGAACCAGTCCCGGAATCATTCAGATCCAAGCTTCCACTGGCTCCGTACACTCCACTGACAAATAACGGCACCAGCACCAATACACTTCTATAACTCAAACTCATTTTTTAGCTCTTTTTAGCAAAAACAAAAGGTCTTTAAATTCCAAAAAATCCCTGCTATCCATTTCTTTTATAAGATCCACTGGTTATTTTCCCTTCCACTAGAAACGATGTGCTATAATATGTTTAATTACAAATTCGTTTCTGCGCAATGATGTAAGTGGGCTAAATTTCCCGATTTGGACTTCGAATAAACAAACTGCGGAATATCTGTTTATAATCTTTACATTTTATAACGTAAGAGTGGTAAACTTGCTGCTGGTAGTTGCAGTTGTGTGACGTAATATAGCATGCTGGTCGCTTTCAATTTCAGCTTTCGGGGCTTTGTTTTAATTATTATTTCTCGGTTATTTTGGTGATGAGCATCGCTTGCCTCATCGGTATAATCGGAATGTTGTTTCAGATTTGAAACTATTGGAAATCCTCGGATCAAGTCAAATTCCATGCACAAAAGTCTATTTGAATCTAGGGTTCTCTAATTAGCATTATCTTGAGATTCTCCTCAAGATACAGGGTCCTGAAACAGGTGGAGGAATGTTTGTCAATTGATTTGCTGTGTTGACACCGTTTTGGTCGTGTTGTTTGTAATATTGGCGGTATTTGACTTAGTTTTACCTTCTAATGCCTTTTGCCACTTTTCCATCTTCGTAGCTCGGCTTGGCCCCTTCCAAACTTAGTCGTAAGTCAGATATTACAATGAAACCCCACAATCATCTTTACTCAAATAAGAGCCCTGTCTGTTGTAACTTAAATGCTACTTTTTTGAGTGCTTTGGTGGACTTTCTGCAAACCAAACTCAGGCGTCAGCCACTTGAGCCTGAAAATTTAAGGGTTTCCACGTTCTCAAGTGACCATATGACCTTCTTCTTGTACTTCCATCAATGTAAAATTGGTCCCTTGGCCCAGTTGGTTAAGGCGCGGTGCTAATAACGCCGAGATCAGCAGTTCGATCCTGCTAGGGACCATTTCTTTTTGCTCCACAATCTTTTTTTTTCTAGTCGATGGATCTTTTGGTGGTACACATTGGAGCAGGTAACCACTCTCAGAAACTAGATCACAAGTACCATACGTTAATAAAGAAGGCATTGGCTACGATAGAACCATCTGAAAACAAAACACATCACAGTTTAAATCAAGTTCTTCATGCTAGTCAAATTGTTGAAAAATCACCTTTGACGAATGCTGGGTATGGTTCCTCATTGGATATTAACGGAGAAGTCAGCAATGATGCTAGCTACCTACAGTATGAAAATGATGTGTTGGTGAAATATGGCTCCATGCATGGAATCCAATCTGTGGTCCCTATAACTGAGATGGCAGAGATGTTCAACAAGGTCGACGAAATGTTCCTAGCAGAAAAGTACGACAAGCTAGGATTGACCAAACCATTGGTATTGAACCATTCCATGAAAAAGTACGTGTACGATATCATAGGAGAAGAAGTTAAAGCCGGTGATGCTAAACTGCCGTACCAAATCAAAAAATATCAAATTTATAAACAAGGGTTTTTAGATATAAAAGACATGGATGTAGCAGACACAGACTTGGATACGGTGCTAAATCTGGCCCAAGAATCAGATACAAGCATAGCCATGGAAGCCAATTCGGATTTAAACGCCATTTCACATGAAGACTCTGTGCAAGATACTATTGGAATAATCCACCAGGGTGAAAAAGTGACAACTATTGCAGCATCTTCAGGTGGAAACTTCTTAAAGCTTCCCACACGAATAGGATGTGCTGGAATAATAGGGGCAGGAATAGGATTTAAAAGTAATGATATCTATGAGGTTTCATGTATGTGCAGTGGTAGTGGAGAAGATATCATTCTTCTAAACCTAGCAAACATGGTGATTGAAGAGATTCTTAGGGAACAAGTGCTAAAAGGAAACGAAAACCTACACCAGTTCCTCAAAAAGCAAAGCACCAAAGTACCATTGAATATCACGGTGAACGGAACTCCCAAGCTCTACATTGGAATAATTATAGTAGTGAACAACAAAGTTGAAAACTACAAACAGGTCATATACTACCACACTACAGAGTCTTTCTATTTCGGATACCAACATGGAAACAAAAGGAAGGTTGTACAAAGCAGAAACACTGGAGAGTATGTTTTCGGAGAAGTGATTCTTAATAATGTAGTGTAGATTTACGTATACAAAAATATTTATTAACAGTTATAAAAAATCATAAATTAATAAACATTATTAACGGGAAGTGGCTTGAACCTTTTGGAAAGCACCCTTGGCTTGTTGTTTGGAGAATTTACCTGGAGCAGCAGTGGTGGAGTTAGCCTTTTGAGCCTTTCTAGCAGCCTTAGCAGCCTTTTTGGATTCTTTGTCTTTGGCCACCTTTTGGTCTCTAGCAGCCTTTCTGTCAGCTGGCTTCAAACCTCTTCTTTCTTTGATCAAGTCCAATGAAGCACCGACAATAGCTCTTTGGTGCTTGACGGTCTTTCTGGTCTTTCTCTTTGAGGTTTGTTCAGAAATACCTTTCTTGTGTTGTCTTCTGTATAAAACGGTCCAAGCAATTCTTCTTGGGTTCTTTCTTTGGTGGAACAAAGAAGCAGATTTGGAGGATTGGAATCTAAAGATCTTGGAGTCTCCTCTGACAAACAAGGTACCTCTACCTGGGTAAATTTTTGAACCTGAAAATGAATCAATTTCAACCTTCACTAGATATTAGTTAGTATATGTTTTGGTTTCGTGGTTTATTTAAGATTCTGGTGTTCGGTAGCTTCGTATGGGCATTGGACCTTGAATTGTTTTTTCATAAATAAAACTTCTTATAGAAGCATACAAGACGTTGTTGCGGTTACTAAAATCTCATTCGTGATATGTTCATGTTCTTAATCTTCTATATCTCTTCTTCCCTGACATCCTTCTCCTAAATATATTCCCTATTTCAACATACTTTTGATAATTACTTTCTAGTTTTTTGAAAATGAGTTTTTTTCCGTACTATACTGAGAATTTTTTCAATTTTCAGTCGTGGCGAAGGCGAAACTCACCCAGTTTGCACCCGGGCGCGTGCCCTGTGACTGTTGGTAAATGTCGCGATTCCTCAGCTTTTGTCGCGCATACATAGACAAGAACTCTGCTGTAAAAATTTTTCAATATTATATTCAAGACCGGAGTGTATTGATACATATAGAACACAGAGATGGTCAGTATCATTTTCAAATACGGCTGTTGGGTGTAACTGAACTGGATTCAGGTACTCAAACAGTTGGCATCACCATATCTTCATACTAACATCATAGGCCCCAAAAGCAAGAAACCAAGAAACCATTAACTCCAAGTTGGGTTTAGTTATTAAGTCTGGTAAGTACACCTTAGGTTACAAGTCAGTTGTCAAGTCCTTGAGAACTGGTAAGGCTAAGTTGATTGTCATTGCTGGTAACACCCCAGTCTTGAGAAAGTCTGAATTGGAATACTACGCCATGTTGTCCAAGACCCCAATCTACTACTTCCAAGGTGGTAACAACGAATTAGGTACCGCTTGTGGTAAATTGTTCAGAGTCGGTACTTTGGCTGTTTTGGATGCTGGTGATTCTGACATCTTGACTGCTGTTTCAGAATAAATGTATAGATAATGCATATACTAGTTTTCTTTATACTGGTTGTTTCCTTACATACCCTGATTATACCCTATTTTCTGTGTGCTAGCTGGAGTTCTAGCCTTTTCTCCAACTCTGCAATCTCGTTTTCTTCGTTTCGTATCATAGCATCCAAGTTCACTTCTTCTGTTTCGTTGCTGCTGGAGCTTACGTCTCCTAGACTCTTGGAATACAACTGGTTTCTCTGTTCTTCCAAAACAGCCTCGATATGTTGTATATCTTCAAGTAACTCTTCGAATTCGGGTTTCAACTGCTTGACTTCACTCATGAACCCTTCATTTTCTTCAATATTGGGTATTTTGTTCATGGTGGTGACTAACATTTCGTAGATTTCGTTAATTTTGGAAGAGTCATTGATCAATTTGGATCGGGTAGGAGAACTGCTCAACTCCTCTGAGCCTGCACTTTTGGGGGGAATGTTGGTTAGTTGGGGGATTCGAACTGCCGTTCTGGATTCGGTATCGCTGTTGCCTAAATAGTCTTCACACCCTGGATCCACGTAGTAACACTTTCCATCAACCCGCACAGGCTTGGAATGCACATTGTAACCGTCGTACACCTGTTCTATCTTGTATAGCATCTGTTCGTTCGAGCTGGCGTCTTTTAACAACCGCGTAATAGCTGGCGCCTTTATGACAGCATTTGTGAATATTCCTGGGGAACTGAATTCGCTTGCTTGTATTGAGGTGCTCAGTTCTTCAAGTCGTTCCAAGAAATACGTCAACGATGCCATTTTTGGGGGGATGTTTGGTGGTGGTGGATTTGTTTTGATGCGTAAAGATCAAATTTCTCAACTCAAACAATTTCGCACTCATCATGGTGGATCTAGATAAGTATATAAAAGCAGGTAAGTCGTGCTATCTTGCACTCGGGCTTGAAGGGTCAGCTAATAAGCTTGGAGTTGGTGTGATAAAGCACCATCTCGGGCCATTAACCGCGAAGAACCGTGCCGAGGTCCTTTCTAATGTGAGAGACACTTACATCACACCTCCAGGGGAAGGTTTTTTGCCTAGAGATACTGCCAGACATCACAGAAACTGGGTGGTGCGTGTGATCAAGAAGTCTTTAGAAGATGCCGGAATCAAGGGCTCCGATTTGGACTGCATTTGTTTCACTCAGGGCCCTGGAATGGGTGCTCCTTTGCAGAGCGTGGTAATAGCCGCCAGAACTTTGGCCCAGCTTTGGAATCTTCCGTTGGTTGGCGTAAACCATTGTGTGGGCCACATTGAAATGGGGAGAGAAATCACTGGTGCCAATAATCCTGTGGTTTTGTATGTTTCAGGAGGTAACACCCAAATCATTGCTTATTCAAGACAAAGATATAGAATTTTTGGTGAAACATTGGATATTGCCATTGGGAACTGTCTTGATAGGTTTGCAAGAACATTGAAGATATCCAACGACCCTGCCCCGGGGTATAATATCGAACAGATGGCTAAAAAGGGTAAGCATTTGGTGACACTTCCATACACCGTCAAGGGTATGGATTTGTCTATGTCAGGAATATTGGCTTATGTAGATGTGTTAGCCAAGGACTTGTTCTCGCCAACACCTAAAAAGAACAAAAACTTGGTCGACGACGACACTGGAGAGTTGATAACACCGGAGGATCTCTGTTATTCGTTACAGGAGTCGTTGTTTTCGATGTTGGTGGAAATCACAGAAAGAGCCATGGCACATGTGCAGAGCAACCAGGTATTGATTGTGGGAGGAGTCGGCTCCAACAAAAGACTTCAGGAGATGATGGAGTTGATGGTTAATGAAAGAAAGAACGGTTCCATCCATGCTACTGATGAAAGATTCTGCATTGATAATGGTATTATGATAGCACATGCTGGATTGTTGAGTTATAGAATGGGCCAGACAATCGATATCAAGGATACGGTTTGTACACAGAGGTTTAGAACTGATGAAGTGTTTGTGACCTGGAGAGACGACTAGTTTTTCTGTCTATTGTTTATGAAAAAAGGTGACAGATTAAGCACTGAGCTCCAGATAATAGAAAATAATAAATACATTGAATTAATAATACATTTGACATACTTGTTACTGGGCTCCTATCGAGTCGAAGAACAACAGTCGAACAACAATCAATTTTTTAAAGCCGGAGGATTGGTTCCAACATCCTTACGTCAGATACGAATTGCACATTTCTTGGTTAATCTTCTTGATTAACACCCCGTTGATGGTCTCGTTATCAGTGAACACTTCACCTAGACCCGTCTGCAGCTTGTAAGCATCAAACCTGGGGTCCAATTCCTCAGAGCTCTCGCGTTGTGGCTGATACACGGTGCATTCTCTTAGTAGACTGGCTAGCTTTCTATATGGTGTGCCGTCCCATAACGATGCACTCTTCTTATAGTTGTGGTTCACTGCTAGGTCTACATTCTCATACTTGAGATACTCTATAACCGCAGCATCATACTTATCAGTACTCTCCACCTGTCTGATAGACTCGATAGATCCAAACACCGTCATTATTTCTTTTATGGTGTCAATGGAGAAAGAACCCTGAAGCTCGGGTCTGTGTTTCCACTTCAAAAGCACCACCCTCGGGCTGGCCACCATTGAAATATCCACTTTCATATCCACATGGATATCTCGGTAAGAAACATAGTTTCTGGTAGCAACTATCTCACTTTCAAGCTTCTTTCTTCTTTTCATGCCATCTTCACGTAATTTCTCCAATTCTTTCTTATCAGCAGTTCTAAAAGTATTAGCACTATTAAACTTCTTTTCTGCTTTAAGTAATTGTTCCCTCAAAAGACGTGTCCTGTCGTCTAGTTTCTCTTGTTGCTGCACCTTGGCAAGTTTGGATTGCCTTATATCGTCGTAACCAGCACGTATTACCTCATCACTCAAAATCTCATACACTTGTGATAACACCTGGAACTTATTTCTTGCTTCGGTATCGGGGTTTTTATCGGGATGAAACTGCAAGGCAAGTTTTCGGTACTGCCTCCTTATGGTCGACCCATCTGCGTCCGGAGAAACCTCTAAGAATTGGTATAAATCGAGGGATCCATTTATTATTTGATCGAGAGTAGCCATGAGAATTTCTCAATAGTGAGATCATTTGATTTAAAACAGTAGTGAAATATAACCTTGAATTGACTTCAGAATAGTGGTTTGGGTACTTATACGGATAGATAATTAAAAGACTTGAAATATTACCATTAAATTAAAAACTCCATAAAAATAAAACTTTGTACGGTAACAATCCCAAGGTTTCAAGTGAAATGTGGGATGTTTTCTTGTGCTGTAGATAATTCGTCATGTGGAAACACACAGTCCACTCCAACCTGCTGCCTTGACGTTGTCATTAACCACTCTACAAAAACATCCGATAACATGAACATGCATTCTAATATTATATAAATCCATGGATGGTCTAATTTTTCACGGTCCTTACCCCGTAGGCAACGTCATTTCCTCTGAACACAGCATCTCCTTCAGCATAACCTCTACCCAAACCAAAACCAATTCCGAGCCATACTGGGAAAGATCTTCTTTTGAAAAGCAAAACAGATGCTAACACACCACCTCCAAAACCCAAACCGGTTTTGATCAAGGTGTTGGACAAAACAACGTCCCACTTATCGTTCAATAAACTCTCTGATGGTGCTAATACTTTTTCAGACACTGGAGGTTAGTAGTTGTAAACTAAATCTGAGGCAACAAAAAACCAGTTTTTTACACAAACGTGCGTATCTAAGTCGTGTTCGATGTAATTACGTCTCTCTGTCTCTCCCAATTGTTTCTACAATCTGCTGGTACGTACTTTTGTAGTCAAAACTTTTCAACGATAATTTGAGAAGTTTGGTTGGTCGAGAGAAAAACAAAAGCGCGAACTGTTTAAATGCAATACTGGAGGTTGCTAGTACGAGACAGCCGGAGAATCAAGGAGCTCAAGAATGAGTTGGAGGGTCGGGGTTTGTTGAACAAGAAAAAGAAGATAGAAAAAAATGGAGACTTTTTCCTGCTATGTACGTTAATTAACGCTGAAGATGAGCTTGAGATGCCACATGAGATGGCTGAGGTCTACGAATACGATGATTCAAGTATAACTTTGGATTGTGTCATACAAAGGTGGTTTGAAACAAATAATGTGGAGTATGGAAGTGAATTGGCTAGTTTGGTCCCCAAGAAATGGGTTGTTTACCAACCTATGGTGTTATTCAATGCAGGAACATTTGATTCACCTTTATGGACTGAAAAATTGTCTTGTATTAATGCAGATTCTTTGTTTCTGTACGTTTTACAACACTTGTTTCCAAAATTAACCCACGTTGCTGTTAATAAGCCCATAATTGATGCTAATTTCATGAGAATCCCCGTTAATATTCTTCCGCTATATGGTAACTTTGGGCCAGAGTTGACTCCACAATTGTTAGAAAATCCCACACAAAAAGACTTCGAGGACGCTTTTTGGTGCCATACAGTGCAAAACGGGATCTACCAGACCTGGTGCCCGAAGTTCACCATGTTTTCTAGAGGGAACATCAAGGAAAAGAAGAGAATCTTGGATACATTCAAAAACTTGAACAAAAAATGGGTGTTTGATTTGTACGCGGGAATAGGCTACTTTTCATTGAGTTATGTTAAGAATGGTGCTAAGGTTGTGTGTTTTGAACTAAACCCGTGGTCTGTGGAAGCATTAAGAAGAAATTGCTTGAAGAATGGTTTCAAATATGCTCTCAATCAAGATATTGTCGATGATGACACCCAAGTTTTCATATATAACGAATCTAACGAGAAGGTTTTTGACCGGTTTTTAATATCTCAAGCTCCAATTGCACATATAAACCTTGGACTTCTTCCATCTTCGTCTCAATCATGGGGAATCACCAAGATGTTGACAGCACGATCGTCCATAGAAACCGTTATCCATGTCCATGAAAACGTTCATATAAATGACTTTGAAAATTTCAAGCAAACACTACTGAACGAATTCCCATTGTCTGTATTTGAGGAATTGGTTAGGGTCAAGACTTTTGCACCTGATGTTTGGCACATTGTAGTGGACCTTAAAAATCCAGTTCGATAATTGTCTTATCCTTTTATCGCCGCTCATTGGAGTCAAAATTTGACAGGTTCTCGCTTATGTAAGCGACTTTCTTCGAGATGCGTTAAAAAATAATGACACAAAACGGCACTATATATGGAGCTATCCTGCCGTCATTGTTGCAGCTTTAAAGCAAATATTGAAGAATATTAAGAAAATTATCACTACAATAAACTATCATACATCATAAATACGTTCTGCAGGTACCACGGATTCTAGAATGACCGGAGTTATTGCGGATCAAACGCAACCTAAAACAGTGGATCTTCTACCGGAGACCTCATGTGCATCGACAACGGATCTGAACCGAGACTTGGAGAAGAACCGAGAGCCTCCATATTCAATTTTCACCATGAAAGAAATCTACTTCATGGGTATATTCATCAGTCTATCGGCTATATGGTCTGTGTTTGCATCGTCGTTGTTTTTTCCTGCCATACCCAACATTGCCAGAGACTTTGACGTATCCATAGGGCTTGCAAATCTCACAATAGTGATGTACTTGGTATTCCAAAGCTTCACACCAATGCTAATTTCTGCAATTTCTGATACTTACGGAAGAAGACCGGTAAGCTTGATGCTTTTGACCGGGTTCACTTGTGTGTGTATTGGATTATCTCAAGTGAGGGTATTCTGGGGGTTGGTGGTGCTAAGAGCGGTCCAGGCAACTTCTATTGCTTCTATCATTTCCACAACCTTTGCTATTGTGGGAGATTTAACTCCCAAACTGAAAAGAGGTACCTTTGGAGGCATTATCGGCGGTACCACCTTGTCAGGGTCTGCGTTTGGTGGGTTTATAGGTGGTTTATTGGTGGATCGATGGGATTGGCCCGGTATATTTGTATTTTCTGCTATTGGTGGCGGATTAGCACTAATAGGAAACATTATGTTTGTGCCTGAGACTAACAGAACCATCGTGGGAAATCATTCAGTACATCCCAAACTGTTTTACAATAAAAGTGTAGTGACACTTTATCCCAGGATCAGAAAAAGAATGAATAACGATACCTCCACCATATTGCCTGTGACAGCCCTGTCGAATGTCATGAACGCATTGAAAATTTTCTTCAACAAAATCATGTTCTTCACTATGTTGCCAGCAGGTCTACAGTTTGCCTCGTCGACAGTAGCACAAGCAGCGTTGTCGATGATTTTACAAAACGAATACCAATTCAATGAAATCCAGGTTGGTTTGTCGTTTTTGGCCCCTGGTTTTGGCGGCATGTTGTCGTCTATAGTTGGTGGAAAGATGCTCAACTGGAATTACAAGAGAAGAAAAACCGAATGGGAAGCACTTGCTGAACCCAAACCCGAATTCAACATCCATTCCGTAAGATCTGAGTTCACAACAAGACTCACCTTGATAAATGCTGGGGCTTTTCTAGTATTTGGATGGTGTTCAGAATACCATGTGAACTTGGTACCCATTTACATGTCGCTTTTTGTGCTTTCCTTCTGTACTGTTTGGTTTTTGACCATCTTGCAGACTTTGAATGTAGACTTGTATCCAGCACAGGCAAGTGCCTCCTCGTCATGTTTGAATCTTATGAGAGGTTTATTGTCTGCCGTTTTCGTTGCTGCTCAGCAAAACATGTTTGATACCATGGGCATTGGGGCTACCTTTACTTTGATGGCAGGGATATTTACTTTATCGTTTGTTATTTTCAGAGCAGTTATTTATTTTGACCAGAAGAGGTGTTAGCATATAAGATTTTTGGTTTACTTGTATTTTCTATTTGTAGGACTTTTCTATTTGTAGGACTGGTTTCATTACTTCCACCACTCGGTTTCTTACATTCTGTCATTAACATTCATCATCTTTCCTCTCATACAATCTCTATCGAAAGTTCTCAATTTGTGTCACTCAAACAAACCATGCCTCGTTTGGAAGAATGGGAAATTAAAAAATACTGGGAGATATTCCAGGGTTTAAAGCCGTCTGGTAACAAGCTTACTGGTGATAGGGTATCGGCCATCTTAAAAAACTCCCGGTTGCCGGAAAGCCAATTGTCCAAGATCTGGGACTTGAGTGATATCGACAATGATGGAAAGTTGGATTTTGAAGAATTCTGTATCACCATGAGATTGATCTATGACTTAGTCAATGATTCCAGTGCTCAATTGCCTAGTGAGTTGCCTGGCTGGTTGATTCCAGCGTCAAAAGCACATTTGATTCAAGCCAACCAGGCAGTGAATACTGGAAATAATAACTTCCAGAGTATGGGAAGTGAAGAAGACGACGAGCAATTGTCGGATAACTTTGACTGGTACATCGGCCCTACTGATAAGTCGTCATATGAGGCTATTTACAACAAAAATAGCGATGAGTTGGGAAGAGTCAGGTTCGAATCGTTGCAAGGTTTATATGACACTTTGAAAAACGTTCCAAGATTGGATGTTTCCTCCGCCTGGAACTTGGTCAACCCTAAGCAGTTTGAAACCATTGATAAGGACCAGGTCTTGATCTTCTTGCACATCTTGAACCAGAGATCGAATGGAAAGAGAGTTCCTAGAGGAGTTCCAGCGTCTTTGAGAGCTACGTTTTCTAAAGAACAACCAAATTATGATTTGAACTCTGTGAAGGTAGTCAAAGAAAACAACGTCAGCGTGGGAAACAAAGGGTTTGCTAATGACTACTTAAGCAATATTGTTCATACTAAAACTTCTAATGACAGTGGTACCGATTTCTCAGCTACAGAGGGTACTGACTGGGAATTGGTGAGATTGAGAAGAGAATTGGTGAACTTGGAGGAATTGTTGACCAAAGCCAACAAGGAAGTCAAGGATTCCAATAACGACAACGCCATTGTGAAACATGAGTTGGAGTTGTTGTTGAACTACAAGGAAGAAAAATTGAAACCGTCAGGTAATACCAAGGATTTGACTGAGGTGAAAAATGATATTGAGTTGATTGAAAACCAGGTGGGTACCCTTCAGGAGTTTTTGAAGCAGAAGGAGCTGGAGTTGGCTGGGTTAAAAGCAGACATGGCTTCTTCTTAATGTATGTTAGACATTGGTTTATTTCTTATTTGGACTCAATGCTACTAATTCTACAAAGTAAATGCTACAATCTAATATATATGAAGGAATGCTATTTCTTGTCACCTTGTTCTGGTTCTGGCTCTGGCTCCGGGACAGGTAACTTAAAGGATTCCGGAGTAAAGTCCTTACCACCACCAACCTGTTCCCAGGCAGCGTGTGGCACGGTGAAGGATCTGGAGGCCTGGGTCAATTCCAAAGGCTCGTAGATAACTCTTTTCTTTTCTTCATCATATCTGACTTCGGTGAAACCAGTAGTTGGGAAATCTTTCCTCAAAGGGTGACCTTCAAAACCATAGTCAGTCATAATACGTCTTAAGTCAGGGTGACCTTCAAAAAATACCCCAAACAAATCGTAAGTCTCTCTTTCGTACCAGTTAGCACCCTGGTAGATTGGAACCACAGATGGAACCGGGCTGACTTCGTTGGCATAGGTTTTTACTCTGATTCTGGAGTTGTGACGGTAACTCAACAAGTTGTACACCACGTCAAATCTGTTGGTTCTGGAAGGATAATCAGCAGCAGTCACATCCATACAGGCTTTGAATTGAGCTGAGGTGTGGTTTTTCAAGAAAACCATGGTAGGACGCAAGGCAGATGGTGCAACATAGATAGTCAACTCATCTTTCCACACACTGAATTGCTGGATGAACTTAGGCATGCATGCCATGATGTATCTTCCAAACTTGTGCAATTCTTCACTGGTTTCCTGATACTTTTCAGCAGGATTGACCAACGGAACGTAGTTGTCGGTACCAGTTTTTCTGGCGATCTTGGAATAGTCGGTCAACTCATGCTGGTTGAGTGCCGGTCTAGATGTCTGCAAGTATCTTCTGGCAGAGAACCTGGTGAATCTGAACATTAGATATATTGGGATTATTATTGGCCAGAAAAAATTTGTCGAGCATTTGTTTTTCGCACTGCGACATATGCGCGCTGTGTCGCACTGCGACACAGGCACCCTGCTAGTGTGGAGGTCCACCATTGGACTAGTTTCGTCATTTGCTACGACTTGGGTGTGGGACGTCTCCGGTGTTGTTGAACATAGCCAGATCTGAAATCGTCTCCTCGGCTTTATTTCGGCGTTAACCTCCTAATAAATCCGGTTCTGCATTGGGCGTTTTTAATATATCCGTGTTTTGTTTGAAGTCTGCGAAAGTTGAACTTCAAAACAGGCTTGACACATTTGGGGCACATTTTCTGCACACTTGCTGTTGATAAAAAACTGATAATCACTAGCTTACGACACCTGTGCTACGAGTACTAAGCACTAAGAGCCATGTTGGGTAAAAAAAGACAAAGAAGATCGTATTCCTGTGGTCCATGCAAGATGCTCAAAATCAAGTGTGACCTACAGTTACCTTGTTCCAGCTGCACCAAATTCAAGCGTGAAGATAAGTGCCACGCAGAGCCTCCTAATCCTCCCAGTAACGACGAACTCAAACTTATCAACGAAAGAAAAGTCAGAATGAATAGAAAAAAACATGAAAACGTCACCTCAGGCGCTATGAATTATCCTAGCTACATGGTGGGTACTGAAATGGTCCCAGCTGTGCGTTCCATTACTCAATTGAATGGAGTTGATGACTCGAGATTTCCTGAAAATGTACCCTATATGTTAAATGGAGCTCATGTTAAGGAAGATGTTAATGAACATGATGTGCTTCAAAGGGAATCTGTGCTGATATCTTCATCCGTATATGAGGATAGATCCAAAATAGAACAGTTCTTCTCCAAGAAATCCATCAACTTTTCTTTTGAAGATACTTCCCACAATACTTTGCAGCTTCATCTTTTGCCCGATGGAAAGTCCATTTTCGAAAAGGACATCAATAAGGAGCTAGCCTTGCCTATAACTATTTCCAAAGACGATTTAAACCAGTTAAAGCTTATCTATCCTTCAAACTACTTGGTGTATAAATTATTTTTGAGCTACTTCAAGTGCTTTAATGAAGACTTGCTTGAGCTTATAGACTACGGAATTATTGTCAGATGGTCCTTGACCTTTTATAACATCTTTCATTCGGCCCCTCAAGACGAACCACTAGAGTTGGATTACTATAGTTTTAGAATCCTACCTTTGAGTTTGTCAATAATGGCACTAGGGCTACTAGCCTCCCCCACACTTTCGGTTGGCTGTACTTATTCCAACCAGACATATATAAAAAAGTGGATAGATATGAGTAAAAGATTCAAGGATGCAACAAAGAAAGCTGATACCTTGTTGGATATAGTCCATTTGACTATTTGGTATCTCACCATTGAAAACTTTTATGAGTTCGATAATAATTTGCACGATAACCACTTTGAGCACAATAACTTGCTTTCGATCTTGTTATTCAACAGAGAGTATATGGATGCGGTGATCAACAGGAACGTTGACCTTTTAGCGCTCAAGAAGACTGATGAGCTTCGATTTAGAGGTGTAGCTGTGGTTCTTAAGTATTGGTTGAGAATAAGAACTGTGGAGCTAGATATTCTTTATTTTCAGTATAAGTCGAGTTTGTTGCAGCTGAATCAACAGTTCAAGAATTCAGTTATTCCCAATTCAGAACTTCTTAGACTCATCTACAATCAGCTGGGAAAGCTTGGTGAGCCTTTGAATCAGGTCAAAGATGCAACCCAAAGGTCTGTTTTCAGAATGGCTGAAGGTTACTTTGATCAATTTCACGACCAAATGAACAACAAGGATATAAAGTTATTGATGAAGTCGTATCTTTCAGTTTACAGTACATTTTACAAGATTACAAGTTACGATATTATAAAGATTCAAGACCATCCACCAAAACATATTGATGACAATGTGTTGTCTCTCTACCACACTAACCAAATTTTGCTTGTTGGATTCATCAAATGGGTTGGTCTTATTCAGGCAGAAGCAGGATACTTTGCTTCATTGCGTTACACAACCTATGTGACGTCGATGCTCACGATGTTTAACTACTACAACTACTTGGATGACTTGATTTTGAAACAATCAAATGGGAAGGATAACTTGTTAAACCAATTATCCATCAGGTTTTCCTACTACCACATGAAATATTTGATCCACGGTGCAGTGATAAATCTAATGTTTTTAATCTGCTTCAAAAACTTTTTGAACTACCAACAGTCTACAGGAACTATTGTTAACTTGGAAGACTTATTTACTAAGATAGATTACAGATTCAACAAGTTCCACTCAAAGTTCGCTAAGGACTTCAAGAACTCTTCCATAAGACACTTGCCATGCTTTTTCCAGCCAATGGCATTATTGGAAGAGCTTATTGATATTTATGTTAACAAGGTTATTTTCAACTCAAACCACGATATTGAGGAGTTTTGTAAGTTATTGCAATCCAATATGATCCTGAGTCATTATTCTATTTTGGTTGACGTGTATTTTGGATGCAAGAGCTCTATGTTGGCATATATTAACGTTTTGTGGGACTTGTTCAAGTTTATAAAATCCACTGAAAAATCAATGGTAGTGAAGATAACTGATAAGATACTTTTCACTAATGACTTGATTATGAGTTATGAAAACAAGTTTGTTGGGTTTGAAATAACAGATGAGATTGTTGACTTGTATATCAAGCATGTTGTTGCACCTGTGGTTGAAAATCAGTAAATAGGATTGTACAATATATTAATGAGGTTTGAAAGGTTTCTAATTTCTTTGGGATACTTGAGCTAAGAGATCCGTGCAAAAAGTCAAATAATCTAATGCTAATCTAAATCCAATCTAATTCTAGTCCAAATCGAATGCACTTCTAATCCAATTTCATTGCAATTCTAAACTAATTCTAATCCAGTTTATCACTTACTCACCTTGGTGGCCTTTACAAATACCGGTATCATACCTCCAGTTCCAATAGGAAAGGGCCTATGGTTCAAGACCAACAATTGCGATCTTATAGAGCCTGAGTGGCTGGTAATACTTACTACTTCGTCGTGACAATTTTCGAAAATATACTGGAAACTACGGTTCAATCTGATAGACTGCTCCTCGATGGTTTCTCTGTAGTTGTCCTTGAAGTAAATATCCTCTTCAGCAAACCCATCTTCAATCACGAACCCTTCGGGTTCATACTTGTCAGCAATAATGGATCTAGAGGATCTCTTGTCACAGGTGTGGACCCCGATAGTTTCTCTAAAGTCTTCTTTAATCAAAGGTTTAATTTCTTTTGTGTCTACAATAGTGTTCCAGGTTCCAATCAAAGTATCGATTGACCTGGTAAAAGGAGACGAGAACCAAATGGTAGGCAATTTACATCCCTTGGCAATTTGTTGTTCCCAGACAACGCCGTTTTCTTCTGCCTGCAGAACTCCCAACTCCGTCAACTCTGGATCTGGAGCCCATACAATCTTGCCATCGCCGTTCAATTTGGACCATTTTCTGTCCCATTCTTCTTGACCGTAAATAGCATTAGCCAAGTTATGGTACCCTTGGCCATGTCTTGCCAAAAAGAAAACCTTATATCTAACATCAGCAGGGCTGTTTTCGTTCAATTCTGACAATTGAGCAAAGGTGTGTTCCCAGGAATGGATTTTACCAAAGTCTTGTTTCAAGTAGTTGAACTTCGATGGATCTGTCTCTGGTAACGATTGCTTGAAAAAGCCGGGAACAATTTCAAATTTCCAGAAACATGACAATTGGCATTCAAACTCGGCTAGTTTGGCAAGATACTTTTGTTTGCTGTCGGAATTCAAGTTGCCAGCAATGGCATCGAACTGATTTGGAACACTCATTAGCGAGTTTTTCGCGCAACGTTTCATTACCGAATTAAAGGTTAAGTGAAGGGCACATCGACGGGGAATTGTGTGGGCTGGACGTGTATGCAATTGTATTTTGCCAGCTAATGCCAATGATATGGTTACAATCGCATAAATAGTGCTCATGACTTCAAAAGATAGAAATGTAATACTTTTAAAGCTACAATTGGCTCATATTTTGTGCTACGTATGATCCCGGTTATTGGTATGTGATATCATTTCTGTATCTGTTGTTATTTCATGTGTGTGATATCATTTCATGTATCTGTTGTTATTTCATGTATCTGTTGTTATTTCATGTATCTGTTGTTATTCCATAGGTTCTCTTACAAATATCTTACTGACATTATATTATCTCATATCACCTCGTCCTCTCATTCTACCTCGTCCTCTCATTCTACCTCGTCCTCTCATTCTACCTCGTCCTCTTTTCATATCCTCAGATTAGCTTTCTTATAAATCGTCCCAATCACATCCAATCCCCCACACAGCCTCTTCTCTCCCCATGTTTCAACTCGTCCTCCACTTTAATCCTCCAACTTTGTAAAATGCGTGCACTCTCAATTCTCACGTCGAAAAATCAACATCCAAGGAGAAACATGGCAACTTTCACAGACGACTTGTATCCGTTAGCGTTGCTAATGGATGAATTGAAGCACGACGATGTAAGCAACAGAGTCGATGCCATGCAGAAAGTAGACACCATTGCCATCGCTTTGGGTCCAGAAAGAACCATTAACGAGCTTCTACCATTCTTGAACGACGTAGCTCAGGACGATGAAGAAGAGGTTTTTGCAGTCTTGGCCACCAAGTTGGGTGATTTCTTACCTTTGATTGGTGGTCATGAGAATTGCCAACCTTTGATCCAGATTTTATTGCACTTGTTGCCTACAGAAGAACCAATTGTCCGTGACAAGGCAATTGAATCCGTCAACAAAATTGCCAACGCCTTGACTAATGACGAATTGAACAAGATTATCTTACCAATTATTGAGGACTTGAGCAAAGGAAACTGGTTTTCAAAGAGAATCGCCAGTTGTGGGTTGTACAAGTCGGTTATAGTTAAAATCGACGGCCCTATCAGATTGAATTTGTTGAAGTTATATTTGAAATTGGTCACTGATGAAGGTCCAATGGTCAGAAGAAGCGCTGCTGTTAATTTGCCAGTTATTATAAACGAGTTGACTTCTTATACTTTATCATTGCCTAAAGAAGATCCTAACCAAATCACCAACAAGGACTGGGAAGTTATCAGCGAAATGTTCCAGAACTTGATCAACGACGAACAAGATTCCGTCAAGTTTTTGAGTATTGACGTGTTGATTTCAATCTTGGAATACTTCCAGAAAATCAACGACCAGAGCTACAACTCCAATTTCTTGATTAACTCCTTGAAGTTGATCTCCGATGAGAGCTGGAGAGTCAGGTACACTGCTGCCGATAGATTTGCTTTGATTGCTAAGAACTTTGTAAATGAGGAACAGGATTTGAACAAGTTGATCGATCCATTTATTGCCTTGATGAAGGATAACGAAGGTGAAGTTAGAAAGGCCATTGCTAAGCAATTGCCCGACTTCTGTAAGTTGTTGAACAATTTCAATAACTTGAAACCATTCATTGTCAACAAAATATTGCCTATTGTTAACGAATTGAGTCAAGATCCTCATGAGAATGTCAGAAGCTCTTTGGCCTCTAACATCACTGAGTTATCTTCCATCTTATCAAAGCAAACTACCATCGACCAGTTGTTGCCTATCTTTCTCTACATGTTGAAGGATGAGTTCCCAGACGTTAGATTGAACATCATTTCCAATTTGTCGATTGTAAACGAGACTATTGGTATCAACCTTTTGTCCACCAACTTATTGCCAGCTATCACAGAGTTGGCTCAGGACTCTAAATGGAGAGTAAGGTTGGCAATTATTGAATATATTCCAAAGTTGGCTAACCAATTGGGTGAAGAATTTTTCATCAAGGAGTTGTTGACCTTGTGTTTGAGCTGGTTGTGGGATCCAGTCTATGCTATTAGAGAGGCATCTGTGAAGAATTTAAAGAAAATCACCGAGATCTTTGGGTCCAAATGGGCTGACAAGTACATCCTTGACAAGTTAATTGCTATCAAGAAGAACTCCCACACAAAAATCAAGAACACAAATAACGACGCTAATGCCATAAATAACGACGACACCATCCATGAAGACAACAACGATGAAACTAATATTGACTTTGCTAGTTTTATTATCAGAATAACATGTTTGTTCACCATCACTGAATTGGTACCAGTATTGGATAGTAAGATAATAATCGAAAAGAATTTGCCATTCATAAAAGATTTGATCAAGGATTCGGTGCCAAACATCAGATTCAACACTGCAGAATCGTACAAGGTCATTGCTGAGACTTTGATCAAGCAGGATCCAAAGTACAAATCGTTGGTTTCTAGTGATATCTTGCCTAGCTTGGAAGTATTGCTGAAGGACGAAGACTCTGATGTAAGATACTTTGCTACCAAGGCCATGGAGGATATCAAGCAGTTGTTGTAGATGACATGTTAGATGTTTGCTATTTAGTATTAGACTTTTAGGTATTAGTATTAGATAGGTCCATCATATACATACAGTAAATTATATCTATATACAACTACGCTTTTTCGTATCATCGACTTCTTCTGATAGTGTCACTTCTATTCCTATACCTCTGCTTGGTCCTTTTCCAACTTTTCAAAGTCAAAGTCAAACGAACTTCCACATCCACACGATGATGAAGTGTATGGAGAATCGATAATCTTGAATTGAGATCCAATTAGTTCTTTGGCATAATCCAATTTTGACTTCTGTAAGATCTTTAGCGAGTCTTCATCTATAATGATATTAGCAGTTTCGTCTTCGCCCGTTCTTTTGAATACTAATAGTTGTGGATTGCTTTTCAATTCGGTGTTCAAGTCCGTAAGTTTAATGTCATATTGAAATCCATGACATCCTCCACTTTCAACCTTAATTAGAATAGCCGACTTTGGGTTGTTTTCTGTGGTGGCAATGTGTGTGAGCTTTTCACAGGCTCTGTCCGTGATACCAATAGTCATTTTTGTGGAACCGTTGACCAATTTTGTTTTAATGAATGCTGGATCAAGTTGCTTAGTGCTTAATTTGGAGGGTTTGAATACCTTAACACCACCATAGTGTCGGATAGGTGTTCTTATAGTGGCAGTATACGCCAGCCTTATTGAAGTCAAGATACTTATGTTTCTGATCATTAGTAATTGTTAATTTTGATAGGCTCCACATCGCATTTATTTATTCGTGCCTACACCAGTTTTGCCTAAGAACAAATTGGTTTTAATAGCAGTTTCACATAATCAAGCATCATATAAGTTGGTGGTTACTTGATTGGTTGGTTGGTTGGGTTATAGAGTTACTTTTAATATAAATAATATCCAAAAAATTTTTGGTGAATAATTTTCTGCAATTTTTACGGATTTTGTAACTTTTCAGTACTTGTGAAGATGTTAATAAAAATACATTAAAAATTTCTTAAAATTATAAGACCTTAACATTAAAGAACAAAAGTGACACTGGGACGCAAGAAATAAACCCCTTAAGAAAAAGAATACATATAAAGGATATATGGTGTACTCTTGGAAGTAACGAAAACTGTTTGATGAAGAAACAGCGAAATAGAAAATAGTTTCGGATATTTATAGTGCAATTGAAATCATAGGATACTTGTTAAAATCAATTTATTACGAAGTATGTAGTGGAGTTTTGAATAATCAACTTAAAACATCATGTATACGCTCTTGATAGTAAGAAAGCAAAATACGAATCTGTATTGAATGCTACTTACTCGCTGTTTTCGTTGGCAATTCTCCACGAACGTAAAAGATCCAAGTTAGCGTAGTTGTTCTTATCACCTTCCATACCAAAGGCAATGTCTTTCCAGTGCCAGAAACAGAAGACAACAAGAGTAAAACAGGCAGCATAAATGGCCAAGTATGCTAATCTACAGTTAGAATTCTTCGATACTCTCAATGGGGTAGTGAATGCTTCAATCTGGTAGCAGAAAACTATCATGGCAAAGTACAAGGCTGGAACATAGTGGTGCACATAAGTGACTCTACCCATGATAACAAAAGGCATGAAGTGCAATCCCCATCCTAACATAGGGTAGATACCACCCATCAAGAACAACTGGAACTTGTGGTCATCGTTCTTGAAGTCATTAATTTGTCTCCACCATCTGATCAAGTGGTAAACAACCAAACCGCAGAAGGTAATCAAAGCAACCGAAGAACCCCATGTGTTGAAGACAGAACCAATTAAGAAGTACTTGACTCTATCGCTTGCCCAAGAACACAATCTGATACCAACCAATAATGTTGGCCATTCGTAGGCTTCACTTGCCAAATCATCTTGTTTTTCGTTATCAGGAACCAAGGCGTTGTTTGTAGCCATCATAGCCAAGTTAAGCTGAACAAAATCTCTGATGAAGTAAGTCTTGGGTAACTTAAAGTCTTCAGGTGGAGGAGGCAACAATTCGTTTTCATTACTTTCAATGTTCCACCAGGTTCTTTTATCCTTTTTGAAAGGAGTCTTGAAACAAGAAACTTCTCCTTGTCTAAAACCCCAAGCTGGTAATGAGTTACCGGTGACACCCAAGTAACAGTTCATACTAGGAGATTTTAACCTGAAGGAAGATGATAATGGATGTAATCTCAACTTGTCTTCATTACCAGTTTGTTCTACAATTTCAACAACCCAGTTATCTTTGTTATCACCAATAGTCAAATTACCGTAACCAGCTACTTCGTAATCACCCTTAGAAATTGGTGCCTGGACACTGTGAGTGTGCAAGTTTCTTCCAGTCATAGGATGAACCAATCTGACGGTCATACCATCAACCACATATTCGATTTCCTTGTTGGTAGTTGTGTCGTAGAAAGGCAATCCTCTGGCTCTTTGGAAAATCCAGTTGTTGTTGGAATCCTTATGACTGTAAGTGGTAACCTGTTGTTGCTTAGATCCTTCAGGGTAGGTTTGAATGTGTGAGTGTAATAAACCACCGGTCAAACCCTGGTTTTTGAGGGTAACAACGGATTGAGCAATGGAAACGTCTCTTGGACCAACACCAACACCACTTCCAACCAAGTTTGCTTGGAAAAGAGACGACATATTGGCGTCACCAGTACCAGTTTTGTACAATAAGTCAAAGTGGATTTTGAAGCAGAGCAAAAAGATGCAAAACGGAGTAATGATCAAACCAATGACTCTGGTAACCCAATGGAAGAAATAGATCTTTCTGGACATAGTTTTGTCACCCAATTTTTCCCACAAATCAACCACAGTGTAGATACCAACTAAAGTAGTGATAAACAAACCCACCATTTTCACAGAACAAGTACAACCAATACCGAAACCAGTCAACAATAACCACTTCCACCATTTTCTGGTGAAATTGAGGTTTTTGGTTCTGTTCAAGTTCTGAAATTTGCAGAAAGCCAACATAGTAGCAAGAGTGAAAAACAATAACATGGAGTCCAACAAGATGAACTTACCCAAAGTAACATAGGACAATTCAAGACAAACCATCAAAGTAAATAACCAGGTAGTCATGGTGGTGAAACCAATTTCTTTAAAAGTGTAGTATGCCAAAGGAACACACAACGAAGCGAAGGTGGCATTGAACATTCTCATCTTGGAATAATCAATGTAGTCTGGGTACTTTTCACCAGATGGGAAGTCCCAACTACCGTTGTAACCAGCAATGTAACCAGATAAACCGATCAACATCTTTCCCAATGGTGGATGGACATCATGGTAAAACTCGTGTCTAAGATAATAGGAGCCAAACTTACCAAAATGGGCTTCATCCCATACAACATGGTCATTGATGGAAATTCTATAGAATCTGACAGCAAAAGACAATACCGTGAAGAAAATAGGACCAAACCAAGACTCAAACTGTGCTAAGGATTGGTCGTAAGATTCCTTCTGCTCAAGAGCTTTCAACTTTTCATCAGCCAAGTCGAGTTCCTCTTGTGCCACTTGTGGAACCTTGGAGCGTGTTCTGCTACTCAAGGTAGTAGCGTCTCCGGTGTCAATACTGGTGGACATGATTTGTTTAGTGAGGAAAATTTTCAGTTACGTGTTTGTTACGCGGATAAAATTGCGGACACGGTGGACACTGCGAGTGGCTGGCGGTAGTGTAGCGAGAGTGGTGTTAGGATTGTGTGTGTATATACTGGAATTTGTAGTTCTCGTGGAAAGCTACTTGGTTTGTATTGTTTTGGCCTATGTACTTGTGGTATTGTTTTGGCCTGTGTACTTGTGGTATTGTTTTGGCCTGTGTACTTGTGGTATTGTTTTGGCCTGCGTACTTGTGGTATTGTTTTGGCCTGTGTACTTTGGTCTGCCTGGTTTAAGACTCTGTGCTTTTATTGTTTATTAGTGTAATTATTCAGTTGGAATAATTTTTTTATCTGTGAGTGATTTTTTCAGTTAAAAATGCTTTTAAACACCATCTGTCGATATCATTACAAGTGTTTGAGCTACTCAATTGCAAATTCTTTGCAAATATTTGTAACAATCGGACCCTGAGACCCCTAAAAACAAGCTAAAGTATTAGAGAAGAACTACTATTGAAAAACCAAAATCGATACTGAATTCATACAATTCTACTTCGGGTTTCAAGTTGGTATTCTTTCTTCAAAGCTTATTTGTAATTCGTAGAAACGATCAGGTTTAGAACGTCAGCTCAAATCACAAATACCTGAAGTAACTTTTCAAATGAAATTATCGAATTTCCAAGTCAAGCTTCTTGTAAAACTTAATGTCATCCACTATTCCAAAAATATCAAGTCAAATATATGTTGACTATTCCGAATTCACCACCTTGCATATACTGGCAAGCACAATCTCATCATCAAAATCTAGTATCCGAATCTTTTCTGTTAGCTTCAACCCATTACTTAAAAACCCAACTAATTCAACGTTCGTCATGTTTAACTTGCTTTGCTTGTAGATAAATCTATTGAGATTATTCACGAAGATGCAATGGTTGTCGAATTCCTCGTTTTCGGAATCTACAAGTAAATGAACCACATCTTCCGAGGGTATATTCAACGATATCTGGCTAAGGTTCTTGTTGGCCACACTGTATACCATTTCTATGTTACCTAGCCTGGAAGCTAGTTGTTGTGGGTTGGTGAAGTGTTGAAAGATTTGGTTTATCATCTTGAGAATGGAAGGTTTCGTTATAATGATAGAAATATTGTTAATTTGTTCTAAAATCTGGATGAGAATCTGGCTATAAGATGAACTGATCATTATGACGGAGGTCCTATTAGGATTATCCATGATGACGATGGTCAGATTCATAATCTTATATTTGGATTTTATCGATATCGCTTTGATTGCATCGTTATTTAAAGTCGATAGCACGGAATTTTTGATGTCTATGTGCAAGGATTCCAGGATTTCCGACTCCTGGAGATTCAACTTCTGGTTAATGAAGAAATAATTCGTGATAGTTGATCTGAGAAAGTGGACATGTTTGTTATCAAAAGCGGGCGTTTCATCACACTTGAACACACCAAAGCTCTTTTGCCGAATATCCATGAGTATTTATGTGTTTATATCGGTAGTTGTCCATACAAAAAGTGGAGGAGTGGTGGGTAGTTCTAACTCAAGCGTTGTCAGAAGTAAACAAAAAAGCGCGATAAGAATAAGATCACAGATCGAAAAGTTAACACCGTGAATTTGCATTTGTGACCACATCAACAATAGCACAATTGGGACGAAAAATATACCATTCAGAAGCTAGGTGCCATAAATTTAACATGATGCAGCATTGATGTAGCAAATGCAAAGGGTCCAGAGAAAAACCCGCAGACGTGTAAGCGCATACAAGAGAAAAATCTACAACAAAATGAATACAATATTTATTCAGGCGAGACGGTCCTAGGCCATAACCTCAAGGTTACAACTTAGGGTCTTGGCCTAGTTAGTTGGTAGCAGCAACGTGTTGCAACAAGTCGACAACTCTGGTGGAGTAACCGAATTCGTTATCGTACCAAGAGATCAACTTGACGAAGGTTGGGGACAACAAGATACCAGCCTTAGCGTCGAAGATGGAAGAGTAGGTAGAACCCAAGAAGTCAGTGGAGACAACAGCGTCTTCGGTGTAACCCATAACACCCTTCAATTCACCTTCAGAAGCATCCTTGATAGCCTTACAGATTTCTTCGTAAGTGGTTGGGGTCTTTAATCTGACAGTCAAGTCAACGACGGAGACATCGGTGGTTGGAACTCTCAAAGACATACCGGTCAACTTACCGTTCAATTCTGGGATAACCTTACCAACGGCCTTAGCAGCACCAGTGGAAGATGGGATAATGTTACCAGAAGCAGTTCTACCACCTCTCCAGTCCTTGTGGGATGGACCGTCAACGGTCTTTTGGGTAGCAGTGATGGAGTGGACAGTGGTCATCAAACCTTCTTCCAAACCGAACTTGTTGTTAACAATCTTAGCCAATGGAGCCAAACAGTTAGTGGTACAAGAAGCGTTGGAGACAATGGTCAAGTCAGAAGTGTACTTTTCTTCGTTAACACCCATGACGAACATAGGAGCATCAGCAGAAGGAGCAGTGATGATGACCTTCTTAGCACCACCATCAATGTGCTTTTGAGCACCTTCAACAGTGGTGAAAACACCGGTGGATTCGATAACGTAATCGACACCGGACTTACCCCATGGAATGGAAGCTGGGTCTCTTTCTTGGAAAACCTTGATCTTGTGACCGTCAATGACCAAGTATTCACCGTCAGAGGACACATCACCCTTGTAAGAACCATGGGTGGAGTCATACTTGAACATGTATGAAGCGTAGTCTGGAGCAATGAAAGGATCGTTAATAGCAACAACCTCAATGTCCTTTCTGGACAAAGCAACTCTCAACACCAATCTACCAATTCTTCCGAAACCGTTAATACCAACAGTAATAGCCATTTTTATAAGTTAATTTAAGCAACGAAAAACGAGAATTGAAGGGGTTTATATATTGCAAAAAAAAGTGTCGACGGATGAACGAAACCCAGTGTCGCGCGACATATTTGTGAGTGGTTAATAAGGGTAGGCAGAGTGTAGAGATGAATAGACCAGAGGTAAGGCAGGATATAATGGTGGCACAAGTACAGGGTACCTCCGTAGAATTGGGTTACATAGACTGATAAAGATTCGGATTTTACGGGAGGTGAGAAATTAAATATTTTGAAGTGCTAGAGCTACAATAGGAAATGAAATACCATACAATGTTTAACACCAGAATCTTAACTACAAGAGGTAGCACCACCTTCTCACCCGGTAAAGATCCTGGATCACGGTGTTTAGCTCGGAGACATTTAAAATCTGGGGTATGCCCGGTCCAGTGGAGCGAGTTTCACCGGGGTAACATATGAAAGTAGCCGTAGCCTGTTGGTAGAGATGGCAGAGATGTTAGGCATGGTAGACATTTATTTGTGAGGTGGTATTTCTTGAAGAAGTTTGGCAATTCATTCGATTGCTTATGTAATGGGATGACTACGACGCAGATACATGCACTGGCAGTTGCTAGAGATCGCTTAGGCAATGCGACTGATAAGGTTGAGGTCCGAGACCGTATGAAGGAATGAGAAGTATGCGGTAGAGAGTTCTGGAGAAGTATGCGGTAGAGAGTTCTGGAGAAGTATGCGGTAGAGGGGTATGAAGAAGTATGCGGTAGAGGGCTATGAAGAAGTATGCGGTAGAGAAGCCATGCGGTTAGGTGGTTTGAGCATGAGCTAGGATTTGAAGATGTTAGAATAGTGAGTGGTACAGAGGCAGGATAGGGGAGTATAGAAAAATAACGAGTACCAGAATGGAGATTAGTGGAATAGATGTGGTAGGAGCCAGTAGTAGTGACTCAGTTGAAAAATAGCTCAACCCACAAATGATACTAGTAAACTGAAAGTAACGAGAAAGGAATAAAAATAATCTATTACACAATAGAATTAGTTGCATGATAGTAATAGCGTACATCCGTAGATAAAGTACATCCGTAGATAAAGTACATCCGTAGATAAAGTACATCCGTAGATAAAGTACACGCGTATATATACATGTGTAGATATAGTGTACATTTGTAGTATTGAATTCCAGCTAAAGACATTATTCTCATAATGCAATTCTCATAATGCCCGTTATTCACCAACTAAATGAGAGTTGCTATGTACCCAAGAGTAACCAGGAACACAAGTAACTTTCAATTACAATCCAGTTCAGCCGTAAGTCACCAAAAACGCCTCAAATCTATAATCATTACCAAAATACCAAATATTCAAGTAACGTGCAATACAGAAGGTCATACAATCGGGCCGTATAACTGACTTTATTAGGAACAAAAATGCCACATCTGAAGCTAAATTGTAATAGCCAAAAGCAAGGTTGCTAGAGCCTGTACAGGCTATTCGGCGTAGACTTTAATGGCGAAACGACTCAAGTACACTTATAGAAGTAACATAACCCTGGATACATAGAACCATTAGCTAATGTGTGTTTAGTAATCATAGTAAAAGTTTAGGCTAAATTTAGTGCCAGAGAGCTGTAAACAGATAATTGACGGTAAGATATTGTAGCCGTGAGCTGTTGTTATTACAGTTTATAAGACAGCAACCCGACAGCGTTACTTTCAAAAGTCTAACACACTACTTCAAAGTTAACTCCGATCGGTACCGGAAAGTCTAGAACATCGGCCAACGGTGGCTAAAAATGACCCGGTTCAGTTCCATACTCCTCAAATCATAGCTTGCGTTACACATATACCAATGGTTTCCCACCACAGCAACCACTCATACTACCAGTTATGGTGTTGATGGTGTTCTCTCACACCTCCGTAACCATTCCGCTCAATTTCGGCCGAAATACTTGGAGAAAAAGCATATCTAGCAACGGTCATACCTTCAATCTAGGTTTTAAGTCCTGTCTTCAAGAATGCCATATTGGCCCGAAGTTGACCACCGTTTGGTTGTATAACACAATTTGCTGACATAAGCCGCACTATTGTCAATTTCTTTTCCCAGATTTATTTGCCAGGATCAACTGATAGTGAATGTGTATATATATCTGCCGTTTATCACAGCATAGCTACTTGATTAAGCTTTTGTGACTGATTGGTTGATATTTTTGTTTAGAGAGTTTAGGGTGTACTATTAGGAAACAATTGCATTAAGGTTTAGCAATTAGAGGTTAAGGCTTGCTGGAGAGAAGATTTTATTGGATCTTCAGCGGTTTTGGGGATTTTTCCGAGTTATCTTATCGGGTGGTATTTATAGGCTATAAAATAGTTTCTGAGAGTGTTTTCTGAACAATTTTGATCAGTTTAAAGCTTCAAAGAACTGCAAATAGGGTTGAATTAATTAATAATCAAGCTAAATTTCAACGCATATTGCAAAATGTACAGCAACATTCCCTCGTCGCCTGAAGACCACCAACAGAAGTATTCTCATCACTTGCAAAAGAAGAAAAGAGTGGGAAAGGCTTGTGACTCCTGCAGAATCAAAAAGACAAAGTGTGATGGTAAAAAGCCTTGCAACAAGTGTATTCAAGACAACAAAATCTGTGTTTTTACCGAAAAAAAGAAGATTAAAGAGAAGTCATACCCAAATGGTTACGTGGAGTTACTTGAAACTAGATTGGATTTGCTAACAAAGTCGTTCGAAAGAGTTATCCAGTTATCCAGACCCCATTTAGGGTTTTTAAACGAGCTTATTTCAGAAGCCAATGAACCATCAGTGGACGAAAAACCTCCAAGCAACACTAGCAACAATTCTGAAGTGGAAGACATCATTCCTATCAACAGAGTAATCTCCTACTTAATCTCCCACGATGGTTTGCTCAAAAACTTGCCCTTAGAGTGGGAAAACGGTGCTATGGTTGCTGCCAACTACACAAAACTGGATATGGATAACGCTTCGAGAAAATTTGCCAACCACAAGTTGAATTTGAACAATGAAAGTGCCAATGCCAGCACAGTGTGGCCCATCACCTCTTCCAACAAGAATTTGGTAGAAAACGAAGACCCAGATTCACACATCAAAAATGAATTTGAAGAATTTGAAGATTACGACGAATTGAATCTCATGGATGACAACTTGAATTTGGGTCGGTTTTCTTTAAACGGATACAGTTCTTCTGGTGCGTTTGTATTGGCAAATTCAGCAGCTTTGAACGATGGAACTCACTCAAATGATTTGAGTGACTTTGAAAGCGATTCCAATTCTATTTATTCCATCAATAACAACCCACCAGACGCCTTGACGGGTTCCAACTCGAACGTGGACTACTCATTAAACAACAGCAACATGGGCACGCCATTGGACTTTAATCCTCCTTCATTGTTCCCAGACAACAACTCTAGAGAAATGTTCATTCAACAGAATTCATCGGTTAATTCGTTAACAAACAAACTCGAAACCCACAAATTACATTCCCCTGCCACACTTTCGTCGACGTCAACATTCGATTCCATGGGTACCCCCAGCAATAATAGCATCTCAAATGACCATATTTATAAGAGGATTCACAGGCCCAGGAGTCCTTCATTCCAGAAGCTTAGAAACCAGGGCCATGTTTTTAAACCACATCACTCCAGAACAAGTAGTTTCAACGAGTTGATGAATTCTAAGAACCTTTTTGATAAGGAAATGGCTAACGATAAGAAAGAGTTCAACGAATTAGACTATACGCTACCATCGCAGACAGTTCCCATCAGTGACTTGGACTTAGATGGGGGACTATTGACAGATTTATGAAATGTATGATATTTTCTGTGATTTGTAGTCAACTGGATCATTGTATTGGGGATTAGAATAGGATGTTAGCTTTTAATCAATAGACATTAATAGATAATTGGTATTTTGAGAGTGCAATAAGTATTAGTATAGTCAGAATTGGAATGTTGGGATTATTTTTGCCCCAGAATTAGGCTTAGATTTAACCCGAAGACTTAGGATTACGTTTATTGTATTGAAATAGAATTAGAATTAGAATAATCTTCAAATTCAATATCAACATAAAAATAATTAACAACAAGATCCAACCATAAGAAGGTCCCTTGGCCCAGTTGGTTAAGGCGCGGTGCTAATAACGCCGAGATCAGCAGTTCGATCCTGCTAGGGACCATTTGTCACTGGGCGTGTGGCGTAGTTGGTAGCGCGTTCCCTTAGCATGGGAAAGGTCTCCGGTTCGACTCCGGACTCGTCCATTTCTTTTTTGCTTCTTATGCCGAATCAATACTAATGTTCAGTGGGCTAAAACACAGCCTGTTGAGCTGCAGTGTATCCTGTACGAGAAGCATTTGATTTTTAGTAGGTAAAAACATGAGAGTCTAGAGATGATGTCAAAGGTGCCAGGCATTCCAAACAGAACCAGGGACTTCTAGATCTTTATGGTGGCACTGTACTTTAAAAGAGATACCATAGTTACAGAAATAATAGAATCAAACGTATCCAGTGAAGTAATTTTAACTAGTTCAGTAAAGTAGAACCGTGCTTACTGTTCCCATTTCAAATCTCTGCTTTCACATTTTCTGTACTTTTCTACACAACTTTCTCCTTTTTGTTTATTCAGCTTTCTCCTTATTTGCTTACCCAGCTTTCTCCTTATTTGCTTACCCAACTTTTCTCCTTCATTTGTTTACTCTAGAGATTCTTTAATGAAATCGTTTTGAACCATACCAACGTCAAACGCTTACATAAGCCACCACAAATTTAGTAGTTCTCGTCAAAAACGTTGCTATATCTTCTTACCACTTCTACACACCGTTACTCCAGTCCACATCACGCTTTGACCAAGCCAGTTATCAGTTTTGACGATATTGATTCATATTATTAAATAAACTGTATTAGGAAAAACTCGCATTTTGTTTTGAGCTGTCAGAAAAGAACTGAAGTGGGAGCTGGTAGATTGATAGCAGGAGGAAGCTAGTGTTCAAGAAAAGGAAGTGGAACGGTTCTTCTTCATTATAAAATTATCAACAAGTGTAAAAACCAGCAAATTAACAAAAAATATCAAACATTATCACCATGGATGAAAAGTACCAACAGGACTACCCAAACTCACACTACCTAAGCAACCTTAACAACCTAAATGGTACGAACCAGCACATTGAGCTCAATAGGCTACCCACACTTGGAGAGATTCTTTCCAACAAAACCAAGTCTCCAGTTGATATTTTCACATTCTATAAGTTTATGAAGGAGGTTGAAAACAAGGTTGAATACCTTGATTTTTGGTTTGATCTTGTTAACCACTTGAACTTGTGTAAGCACTATGTCAAAGGATTAAGAAACTCATTGATTAAGAGTAATCTCAGAAATAGTAATAACTACAGAAACAGTAATTTCCTGGAAAACCACAAGAGTTTGAGCTCTTCTGTGTTGCTTGAAATGATTATAAATGATGATATTCTTCAGGATAATGATTCAAATCGTCTTTCACAGTTCTTAAGAGGTGATTTAAATATTGCAGACCCCAAATTAGCAGAGTTAATCAACCAGTATGAAGAACAAGATGGATATAAACAGGAATTAAGACAAAGTGATGTGGGATCACCCATTTCACAGTACGACGATTCTTTCAGACCACCTTCAGGGTTTTCCCACATAGAGAATAAGCGTGTGAGTTCTCACAGTAGACTTCTCGAAGAAGCTGAGGAAGAACTAAGTAAATATAAACCGAGTCCCAGCTCAGGCCACGATGCAAGTGCTGCCCCAAGTCCTACTTATACGCCATACAAACGTAATTCCATAAACCCTTCCTTGTTAGAGAAGCTTGTGAAGGACTCACCCAACTCCAATTCTTCAGCTAGTTTTATCACCAGAAACAAGTTGAAGGAAAGCACACAAACGTTATTACTCAAGTACTTTGTAACTGACTCGGAAAAGAACTTGAACCTTCCAAGAAACTTGAACGATTATATAATCAGAGCCATTGAGGTAGACGGAAGAGACGATCCAGATATCTTCAACAATGTCAAATCCTACATCTTCAGTAAGATCGAAAACGACCATTTGCCCAACTTTTTGAACTTCATAGCCATTAAGAACTTGAACTCCAACTTTGTGAGAATAATTGTGGGCTTGTTCTTCTTGTTCGTAGGCTTGTGGATTTCCTACGTTTTGATCTTCTTAGATTACGCAAAGCCAGTACGTATTCCAGTATTGGTGCCATTTTTCATTGGTTTCTACTGCATTGTATCGTCTATATACCTAATTGACCCATTTTTGGTGTGGGTTAAGAGATCCCAATCTTTTGATTCTAGAAAATTGATCAAGATTGAGGAGCCATTTATCTTCAAGTTGTTGTTTAAGAGAAGTTTGTGGGTGATGTTTTTGATTTTATTGTTCACGGCCATATTGACGTTGATATTCTGTTTAGTTCCAGGCCATAGATTGTAATGTGAATGTATGTTTAATGTAGATATAATTCGAGTCGTGATTATCTTGAGTTATGGTGTGGGATTCTTTAGTATTTTGAAGTGAAATCAGTTTCAGCAAATCAGGAGAACAGTAGTTACCCACCAGTAGTTGTAATGAATCAATTAGAGTGTATTAAACTACCGATGCGTTACTCAACTATTTAGGCTACTAGCAGTTTTCTCTCTGGAAGTTTACTATACTAACTGCTTAGTTTCTGTTTCCTAACCTGAATTACCAGTAGTTTCAACTTCCCTGACAATGGCTACTACAACTACCAGTATTTCTACTTTATAGAACACTTGTTTTAGATCACAGCTCATTTCTATATTTTTAGTGGTTAATAGACAGACTTTGGGCTAGCTCATTTCTTAGTACTGCAATATTTGGAATAGCTTACTGGAATAGAGGCCAGTACACAACAATCAGAACCTCAGTAACAGCTAAAACGTAACGTTGTAGATTTGTACTAGCAACTATTACACATTTTCCAAAAGCGGATGAAAAATCCGAAAATAAGTGGGTTCCAACACCTGCATTACAATAGTCAATAAAGATTGTAACCGTTAGCCACACAAGAGTCATACAATGGTTAGTGTTCAATTCCAAAACACACTTCAAAACTCTACAAATATTGACCATGAAATTATATATTAAGTACAAATGAAGACTTAGTTGTCAGCCAATAAAGCTTCCTTCTTTTCAATGATTCTTTGTTGTCTTCTTTCTCTGGCAGCCTTGTTTCTCAATCTTCTAGCTTCGGATTCGTCCTTCAATGATTTTTCTCTCAAAGCTTCGGCCTTGGCTTGGATGATATGTTCAACCAAAGATCTCTTGTGCTTGAAAGTGTTACCCTTGGCGGATTTGTATAAAGAGTGGTATAAGTGCTTGTCAATCTTACCGGCATCTCTGTATTTAGCCAACAACTTTCTCAAGACTCTCAATCTTCTCATCCACAAAACTTGGGAGGACATTCTAGCGTCTCTGGTACCCTTTCTCTTACCGTAACCCATGTGTCTACCAATGGACTTGGATTCCTTCAAAGCTCTAGCTCTGGATCTGGAGTGGACAACAACTGGCTTCTTGACAATAGTACCATTTCTGTACAATTTTCTAATGGCTTGTCTGGAGTTAGCGTTAGCCAATTCACTGGTTTCGTTAGGATCTAACCAGATCTTTCTCTTACCAACACCAACAACACTTGCTGCTAATCTCTTTTGAGTTCTTAAGTTAGCCATCTTTGATTCTTGTGAAGAAAAATTTTTTTTCTGTGAGGTTTTTTTGAGACTGAGGATTTTTTGACGGTAATCACACGCCGGGGAAAATTATATAAGCGACATTTTGCCAGAACCCAAACAAAAAACAGTCACAGATCAGGTGCGTGGGGGGCGACATCACATGACCACGGACCCGCCACCCGCCACGTGATGGGCATTTACGAGAAAACTTCTCATCTCATCTCCTGTTATTTTCTTTTATCAGAATCAGATAACGAAAGAATAGAAAAAATGGCCAAGTCATTAAGATCCAAATCAAAGTTAAAGCACAAGTCCGTTAAGAGAGCAGCTATCTTCCAGAAGCTTGAGGACGCAAGAAAGGAGAGAATTGCTCAGAAATTGGCCCAGCCAAATGAAGGTGAAAACACCGAAGAGAAGCAACAGGATATGAATGTTGATGAAAAGAAGATAAGTACATCTGGATGGAGAAGTTCCAGAAAGCAGCAGTACAAGAAGAAGCAGGCTGCTAAGAGAGGAAAGTCTCTTAAGTTTTAGAGTGATGTTAAATGAATTTATTTTATGGCATGGTAGGTAGCATAATGTACAATAGATGAAACGAGAAATGTGGCTGATGGGTTAGCTGAGTTTGTTGTGAGGTTGTTTGTTTTTGATGAATGCTAAACATGAGAGTACGCCAAATATTGCCTTGAAGACCAGGAAAACAAGGTGTTAGTTCAATTTTGAGGTTGATACACTTTGATGTGCAGTATGGATGTAGACAGACTACCAATAGATATGGAAGAAACACCAAAAAATAACCGAAACAAACAAAAACAACCAAAAATATCCTTTGGTGGTCCCAAACGATGAATACTAATGCAAACAACATAAAAAGCAAACAGCCAAGTAAAACAAGCACAAACAAATCCCATCAGCTTGTTTCCCTCGTGGTCGTCTCTATGGTCTCTCGTTTTGACTCCATATCGTCTCATACAAGCTTATGTTTAAATTCGCGTTGAAAAATTTTCGAAACATAACACGTATAAGATGGTAAGTAACAGTTCTTTTCAAGATCGTGGCTGGTTGTGTAGGTTAGACAGAGCATCAAGTTGAGAGGAGTCATAATAGTGTTGTGTAGGATGGATCGGATGCTCAGGTTTCAATTTCCCGATAGTCGTCACATGGGTAGATTTATCAACAAATCATACGAGGTGATTTTATGGATGTGCCGTGGTTTCAGAAGCAGGCCGTAAAGAAACTCAGATATCAGCTACAGTATTGAAGACAAACCTCTCGAGCTTAATACTAACGTCAAAGGCAATTCAAACCCCAAAGCAAAGATTGGCTAACCAAAAGTTCTCCAAAATCAACCAGAAAAAGAGAACTGGTCAATTCAAGGAAGTGGACGAGGTTAAATATCCTATAAGTAAGCTTTGGATGGGCTTATTGGTGTTTTTGGTGTGTGGAGGAGCTGTTTTGGAGTTGATCAGATTACTTTTTTAAGATAGACAGGTCTATCGATAGACTAATTTATAGTTAATATATGATGAAAACTGACTAATGGTAGATGAGAGTTTAACAAATAAATATACTATACATCTAAGGTTCTTGTTCCTGGAAGGTAGGTGTTCCATAAGTGCTTACAGTTCTCTGCTCCAACTTCGTCAAGTCCTCAGGAACATTAGGATCCAAATGAACCTGGGTCATGTCCTTTTCTGGGAACTTTTCCGGATGTCTGAGTTGGTAATGCTTGACAGCAGAAGGGAACAAGTCAATGGCCCAAAACACCAATAATAACCCGTACCAGAAAGAGATGGTCCACTCAAAAATTGCAGATAATCCATTTTTATCGTCTTTCATGTAATATCCAAACAAAACCGCAAACACCACAGCACCTACAAGCCACAAGGATTTCAAGAAGAACGACACCATGTACAAGTTCTCCCAGTAGTATTTTCCAAAAACCACCTTTTCATGGTTGGGACTCAACTTCTGGGGATAGTATCCAAAGATAAAACTGTTGAGAAAGTTAAACACACAGGTGAAGAAAGCAAACACAATAAACACACCCACCATGGCGATGTGGACATTTGGAAACGAATTGGTGTTGAAAATTGCAACAAAAAGGATGCCCAACTGAGATATCACAGCACAGCCAATACTGATGAGACTGAAAATCGGCTGTTTATTTGAAATCCATGGCTGGAGTTTCTTGTGTGTTCTGAGAAAGTACTCCATGACCAAGGTTCCTATGAAAAAGATGGCCTGGAACCCAACACAGGAGATAAACAATGGCTGCAAATTGGTGGCTCCGATGTCTGAAATATACACTGGGTTCTGGTACGCATCCATGAAATGATACATGGGTTTACCCTGGATAGACCAACACGCAAGCAACGCTATAAGCATTCCCCACCAAACAACTAGACATATTAACGGAATGAGATAATAGTGAATAACCTTGAACATTTTTAGCACAAGGATTGCTGTGAATAGATGACTTTACCAATAAGTTTTACTGTGGGCTTGATGACTTGGAGATGAAAAGGACGTTCTGCAGTATGTATGACGGGCGTGTGAAAGCTTAAGCTAAAATACTTATTCAAAACTATTCAAGTAGGCGTAGCAGTGCTGAAATGACTGAAATACCGCTATTATCCCAGCAATTGACTATTCTGTATACAACTGCCAAAAAGTGTATCACACAATTCAAGAAAAGGCAATGCGATTATTTTGTGAGACACCTCCAGCACTTAAAATATTGAAACAAACAATAACCTCCAATTTCACACGGTGATTCAAGCCCAGCAAAACCCACGTCATGCTGCATCAATAAATACTTGCTTGCAAGAAAGCGCTTTCTTGCTATAGCAATTGTTGCGTTAGCAAATAACAGGAACTGAAACAAAAGTTAAAAATCATAATACTCATTCCACTACGTCTTGAAATTAGTAATAATCAAGTCATGTAAAACATTAAAACCCGAACCGAGCTTATATCAGCAAATGCAGTAGCCTCAAAACGGTAATAATAATCTGAGTACTATTGATCACCTATAGCGCGACATTGTCCACAATGCAAGAAAATAAAGTAAAAAAGTGTTTGCCAAATAATAAATTCAAATTCTCATCTACGCTGTGCAGTCCGTGCGTCAGATGGGAAAACGTAAATCAATTGCAACAAATATATATATATGTGGAGCCAAGTAGTTTGAGGCATGCTTGATTTAGACAACTACATAGACAGCTACATCCACGCATCCTACAGAGTATTCAATACACCTGTTAGCAAGTTGAGGTTACAGAAACTCATCCGGATATCTAACCTCAGTGCGGAGAACTTGGTGGTTTCATTGTACTTGAACTACAAATTTGTCACTAACAGCGTAGTATACGTGGTAGATAAAAAATTAGTCGACAAGCTTATATTGGTTTCGTTGGTATTGTCAAATAAGATATTCAATGACCAGAGTTACACATTCAAGACCTGGATCAACTTATGTACGGTTGCAAAGTTTGATATAGACTTGAAGCTTTTGAAGCAGATTGAGCTATTCTATCTCACCACATTGGATTACAATCTCGATTATAAGTACGTGTTTACTGATGAAAAGTTTTGGAAAACGGTTGGAAGCGAAGTGTTGAGGACCAATGTTTATCATGACGTGGAAGCAGTGGAGCAAAGTCCTATTTGCTCGCCACTTTTAACCCCGAACGATAGTCCATGTTATATGATGCCAAATGTTCCATTTACATTTGTACCTCCTTCATCATTAGATATGGACGAAAAGCACATAAGAGGGACGCTCACAATAGACATGGTACCATTACAGGGATATTTTTAGGTTATGGGTTTGGTAAGTAGTAATGAATAATGATAGTATTTCTCCTGAAACTCTAAAGTTTATGCAAAGTTGTTTCGTCATGCGTTGAGACAATTGAATAGGCAATCCGAAAAAGAACATGGTTTTGTGAGTTTTTCTCAGGTTGTTTTGCGATTTTGATTGAAAACACTACTGGGTGACGCATTTGAATGCACCAACCATATTATTTGTCAAGCACAGGTCATGCATAGGGGACGCATGTTTACGCTAAGGTTAAGCACATTATTTCAAACTGCATTGTGTTTTTTGTAGCAAAAATAATTTTTTTGTGAGGTCTTAGAGTGTACCACATTCCATCATGCAAAGTTTAACCGTACACGACCTCGATTTGAACAGCTTGTCAGACATGTACAATGGGATTGTGAACACTGAGAGATGTGTAATTTTTTACGTACCTGATTGTTACTATTCCCGAATTTCTGGATTCTTGCCATGGACTTATGAGATGGAGTGTAGGGTAAATGTTTTCAAGACACGCACCAAATCTATGAAAAGAAGTTCCAAAGAAATCATCTATAAATTACTTTTACAAAAGTTCTGACCGTAGGCAACAAGTTGAACACGGTAACCTAATAACCTTATAGTTGCATGTTACAGCTTAACAACAAGGATTACCGTTAATCTTGCATGTCCTACCACACATAGGAACACTGTTACAGGTTAACCTGATATGTACAGTTTACACAGGTTGCCAGTTGCCTCTGTAGATCAACCTTTGCAATCTGCCGTATTTTACTGTTGCCTTCGCAGGTTAGAGACCATTTGAAATTGCTCGATATTTTACAACAATCGTCGTGTCGACCCAATAGTGCGACATTCGCTGCAACCACCTTGCTACACACAGGACTAACCGAGTATGTGCAGAACTATTTCCACATGAATAAGATTGGGCAAATATAACCGTTGCATTCCCTATTATGGACGGGGCTGTTTGGGTGCTCACTTGCACCGAAGGTGGTTCAAGGTTTTTAGCCTTCTAGGCATGAGGAATTGCATAGTTCGACCTGCTCCAGATCTTCCACTTCACACGATCTTTTCAGTTCTAGTCCGTTTGCCTGATCTGCGCACGACCCCATATATTTCTCAAGTTGTAGTTTCGAGATGAGATGAGATGGCGTGCAAGTTTTGTGGGAAAGACGACAGGTACAAGTGCCCCAAGTGTCTCAGTGCATACTGCCTGATAGCATGCTTCAAGTCAGAGCAGCATGTGGCATTGGATTCCCAGGTCCCTGAGAAGGTTGCCGAGGAATCGACTCCAGTGCAAGAGCTGGATCCGTATGATGGTATTTTGAAGGACCCCCAAATGCAGCATCTCCTCCGGATGAAACCACTCCAAATCCATCTCAGTTCATTGGTGAAGTTGTACCAGTCGCTTCCGATGGCAGAGCGAGACGATGTTGTGAATTTGAAGATCAATGACCTCAGGAAAGGTGGCAGAGAAGAGAACGAGTTGGTGGAAGCTGTGATCGAGAGATATTTGATGTTGAGCGAAGGGGATGGGTTTGGGGGGTGATTGGCACGTGAATTATACTTTTTAATGAATGACGACTTATTTGACTTTTGAGTGATTTCTGCAGCGGTGATGACAGAATTGTCGTTTTCTGAAAACAGCATTTCGAACAGGAAGATTGATTATGCAACCTTACACCTGAGGTAAAATTGGATCTGAGTCTGAAGGTGTAAAAAAGCCCTATTAACATGACGTAGAGCAGGTTTGTGTAGAGGTTTATAGAGGCAGGTTCATGTGAAAGTGATTGGTACGACTGTTACTTTTGCTTTTGACTGTTACTTTTACTTTTGACCGTTACTTTTACTTTTGACTGTTACTTTTACTTTTGACCGTTATTTTTGGCTTTTGACCGCTATTTTTGGCTTTTGACCGCTATTTTTGGCTTTTGACCTTCACTTTTGGCTTTTGACCAAGTAGTTACACGAGAAGTGGTTAGGCAGTTATTATGTGAATCCGCCGTCAAGACCTTCAAGGTGATTATTGCACTGAATCTCGTTTAGATTATTTTAGTTTACATATTACAGCCGACACGAAGAGACATTGCAAGTAATCACAGAAACCACTACAGAAATACAGAAATCTACAGAAATACAGAAATCTACAGAAATACAGAAATCTACAGAAACACAGAAATCTACAGAAATACAGAAATACAGAAATACAGAAATACAGAAATACAGAAATACAGAAACCACTACAGAAATACAGAAATACAGAAATACAGAAATACAGAAATACAGAAATACAGAAATCACTACAGAAATACAGAAACCACTACAGAAATCTACAGAAATACAGAAATCACTACAGAAATACAGAAATACAGAAATACAGAAACCACTACAGAAATACAGAAATACAGAAATCCCTACACTAAACAAATGGCATTCTTAGATTCCTTCAAAAATATACTGAGGCTCCTCTCCCACATCTTCGTCAAGCTTGTATCTGAACAAGTATCCCCCCAAATCCCCTTCTGTATTCATGTCAACTTTCTTGGTTAAGTCACTGGACTCAAGGAAACAAGTGTTGATGAACATTTCACCATTTCCAATGGTGCAGCAAGTAACCTTAGCAGCAGGAACGGTAAATACCTGGATCAATTCCCCAGCAATGTTGAATCTTAATACAGAAGAGCCCTGAAATGTTGAAACCCACAACTCCTGCTTGGTACTAACAAACATTCCATCAGGAAATCCATAGTCAAGCTTGGAAAAGTCTATAAACAACTTCTTATTCAGCAATTTCCCGGTTGAAACGTCATAATCATACTCGAAAATAGCCAACTTTTCGCTGTCAGTCCAATAGAACTTATCTTTAGCACCATTGAACCCCAAGCCATTAGGAACAAGACATTGTGATTCCAAGACCTCGATTTCCAAATTCCTATCGACTCTATACAATACTCCTTCCGGCTGTATTTTCAGCTCATGAGGAAAGTCTGTCATTGTTCCGACGATAAAGTTTCCCCATGGATCAATCTTACCATCATTGGACCTGGTTCTGGAGTTGTCTCCAGGATACAGTTTAACCGGCACCACTTGCTTGGTTTTGAAGCTAGCTTTGGCAATTCCTTGTTTAATTCCGACAATGTATACATCTGGATCTGCAGTGAAACCCAAGGTTCCGATGCTTTCACTGGAATCCTCAATGGAAATGGATTCATGGACATTGGTGTCTAAAAACACTCTGTGGAGTTGGGCCAATCTTATATCGACCCAAAGCACTGTATTGTTGGCTTTGTTGTAGCTAATTCCTTCTGTCAATCTTCCTCTGTATTCGGGAACAAATATGCAATCTTTGGTGATCTGGACTGTTTTCATTTTATACTTGAATTATTGCAACAAGTGTATTTCTTGAATTATTGGCCAACAAGTGTATTTCTTGAATTCTTGCCACAACAAGTGTATTTAAAGTGGTTCGGAATCGGAACTCAAGAGTGGGGGATTTTCGTGGGGTGCGGAAAATTTCAAGATGCAAAATTGAGTTACTGTACTTATGATATAGTTTATATACGGGTTGTGGAATGGCTGATTGCTTGTATTGTATCGAGTTGTAGACACGTGTGGAATTTAAATTCCTTGTTTTTATAATTTTAGCAATTGCTAAAACGAAAAGGTCATGTTGAATAAGAGCAATGCCAATGTGTTTTCCAACAGTCACCGTGCCTCTTTGAAAGAACTGTTACAAGTGTCTGTGAAATTTAAGGAACAACTGTAATAAGTCTGTGAAAATTCCATAGAAAACTCATATAGTAAAACCAATAGTCTGTTAATAGCTGCAATAGCTGCAATAGTCTGTTAATAGCTGCAATAACTGCAATAACTGCAATAGCTGCAATAGCTGCAATAGTCTGTTAATAGCTGCAATAACTGCAATAGCTATGACTAGAACGGTATTCCAAAGGTAACGGATATGAATGGAGAGGAAATGTAAGGCACCTTCCATTCATGAAAATTGCATCATAAAACAAGAAACAGTGCAGAATATACTATTCCATGCAGCCACACTGGTCAATAAAGCCAGACTGAAAGCTTGGTCAATAAAGCCAGACTGAAAGCTTGGTCAATAAAGCCAGGCTGAAAGTAACTACTCTCTCATTTGCCATTCTCTTGCCAATTCTACCAAGGAGTTAGGGTCTGCTGCAGCCTGTACAACGTCCAAAGGAACCAGGTTCTCGGAATACTGCTTGGTCTTGAACCTGCCCAAGTTCGTCTCGGTAATCAATCTTATTTTATCTTCAGTGTCTCCAAGAAGCTCACTCCAGGTATACAAGATCAGATCCGTGACTCTAATGAAAGGGTTGATATCGATAATGGTGATATCGTCAAAAGGTCTGGGAACATACAAGTCAATAATGAAACTTCGAACCGGAAACTTGGGTATAATCTTGGTAGAGACAAAGCTGTTGATTTTGTCGTTGATATGGTTATCATGAATAAGAGCTTCAAGATAATCGTAGTAATTCAAGTCACGCTGGGACTTTCCGACAATAGACCCATTGCGTACAAACACTCTAAACTCAAGCGCCGGGTTGATTTCCTTCCATTTACGTAGCACCAATTCGTAGTCTATTTGCTGTGGTTCGGACTCGTAGGTATCTTCAAAAGCAAAATCCAAATCATGAGTTATATGATCAGATGACTTTAACATCAAGTACACATCGTTGACAGTCACACATCTCATTGTGTTGTTGAGCATGATCCAAGTGCTATCCTTTGGAGCAGACCAGTTAAGTTTTGGAGCCGCTGCTTTGTACTTCGTAAGCACGGCTGAGATCTCGTGGTTGAGGGCCTGGAAGGCTTTGGTAGGATCAGTATCCACGTCTTCGTCTTCCCAGTCACTGTATTCGTTGTCGCTGTTGCATTCGAGGGTATCTTTACCCTGTAGACGGATGGTTTCCGAGCCTAGGTAGGAAATAAATTCCTTGGGCAAGGGCTTGATGATGTGAGATGAGATGCAGTATTTTTTGAATAGGCCGTACCAGTTTGAGTACGAGCAGTTGAGGACGTCCTGTTGGGATGCTTTTACATCGTGTAGAACTGCGTAGTCTCGAGTCATTGAGATGAGATTTCTCAATTTGAAGATTCTCAATTTGAAGATTTGGTGATGAAGTAGGTTGGGCGTGAGTAGGTTGGGCGTGAGTAGGTTGGGCGTGAGTAGGTTGTAGGATATGCTTGGGTAGGTTGGATAAATGAGAAGCTTCGATAGTGGGTTTAAAGAGGCTGGAACAGAACCCTTTGATGCTATGTGTAGGTGAAACTTGATTATTTGTAGGTGTTGATTATGTGAAGGTGTTGATTATGTGAAGGTGAAACTTGATTATTTGTAGGTGTTGCTTACATCGTGGTATTGCATTATTTTGAGTTGGTATTGATTTGTAGTTGATTTATAGTTGATTTATAGTTCATATTGATGGTTCATATGGTTCATATTGATGTTCATATGTTACAGTATTTGAAAGTTGATTTGTTGTAGTTGATTTGTTTTAGTTGATTTGTTGTAGTTCATATTGATGGTTCATATGGTTCATATGTTACAGTATTTGAAAGTTGATTTGTTGTAACTGTGTTAATAGCATTTGATAGTTGTTTTTAATAGTATTAGCTAATTGGACATCACATAAATGCCCAAAGCCAATACCAGTCCTAAAGTTAGTATTCACATCTTCACAATACAAATAAACCATCTATAATACTTACTCTTACTTCATGGTAATATTACATGATTTCAACTCATTTCATGACTATTTCATGTCATGTTGATACTTCATTAGTAATTGTAATGATGTCTTCATGACTTAATCATGGTATTACTTCATAAGAACACTTTAAACACTCTAAAAACACTAAAATCCTTAAAACTTACTGCTTTTTCATACAGATTATACACACACTTCAAATTAGTTTCTGCAATCTTCTGTTACGACACTTTTAATACACTTTTAATACACTTCATACACTTTTCATACACTTCATACACTTCTTTCAAAAACTTCTCTCAAAAACTTCTTTTACTTTCAAAGCTTCTTTCAAAACTTCATACACTTCTTTCAAAAACTTCTTTAAAGCACTTCTTTCAATAGCTTCTTTAAAGCACTTCTCCATGCATACATATTCAGTACAATTCTTTCAATATCTTCTTTTAATACACTTTTAATACACTTTTCATACACTTCTTCATACACTTTTCATGCACTTTTCATACACTTTTCATACACTTATTTAATAATCTTCTTTCAAAAACTTCTTTCAATATCTTCTTTTCATACACTTTTAATACACTTTTCATACACTTTTCATACACTTTTAATAAACTTCTTCATACACTTCTTCAACACTTCTTTCAAGTCTACGCTACCTGTAGTCTCGTCTACTTTTCTACTCTACTTTTCTTTTTCTTCTTTTCTTTTTCCTCTTCTCTTTTTCCTTCGTCTCTACACTTCTTCTTCTCTTCTACTCTCCTTCTTCTCTTCTACTCTCCTTCTACTCTTCTACTCTTCTACTCTTCTACTCTCCCTCCAACTCCAACTAAAATCCACAAACGCCCAGTCGCGAAAAAACTTTTCATGTCCAAACCACACGAAACCTTCAAAGACAAGGAAAAGCCCCAGGAAGTCCGTAGGGCCAACATCCTCGCAGCCAAGGCGGTTGCTGACGCCATCAGAACCTCGTTGGGTCCAAAAGGAATGGATAAAATGATCAAAACAAAGTCGGGTGAAATCATCATTTCCAACGATGGCGCTACCATTTTAAAACACATGGCGATTCTCCATCCTGCTGCCCGAATGCTCGTGGATGTCAGTGCAGCTCAGGACGCCGAGGCCGGGGACGGAACCACCTCTGTGGCGATTTTGACGGGGTCGTTGCTCCACGCCGCTGAAAAGCTTTTGAATAAAGGCATCCATCCTACGTTGATTGGCGAGAGTTTCCAGACGGCCGCTTCCAGATCGTGTGAAGTGTTGCTAGAAATGAGTAAGAAGATCGAATTGGCCGATACTTCTACTTTGGTCAAAGCCGCAACCACGTCGTTGTCGTCCAAGATCGTTTCCCAGCACAGTTCGGTTTTGGCTCCCTTGGCGGTGGATTCGGTGTTGAAGGTGGTAAATTCCCAGCACACCAGTGTCGACTTGAACAATATCCGTTTGGTGAAGAAGTTGGGCGGAACCATTGACGAAACGGAGTTGATAGACGGAATTGTCTTGAACCAGAACGTCTTGAAGAACGCAGGCGGTCCTATCCGGATGGAAAAGGCCAGAATCGGGTTGGTCCAGTTCCAGTTGAGTCCTCCAAAGCCTGATATGGAAAACAACATCGTTGTCAACGATTACAGACAGATGGACAAGATCTTGAAGGAAGAAAGAGCATATCTTTTGAACATCTGTAAAAAGATCAAAAAGGCCAAATGTAACGTTCTTTTGATCCAGAAATCCATCTTGAGAGACGCCGTCAATGACTTGGCCCTTCACTTCTTAGCCAAGTTGAACATTATGGTGATAAAAGACATTGAAAGAGACGAAATTGAATTTTTGTCCAAATCCATTGGATGTAAGCCGATTGCAGATGTGGATGGGTTCAGTGAAGATAAATTGGGTTCTGCCGACTTGATTGAAGAGATAGAAAACTCTGGATCCAAGATCGTGACTATTACTGGGATCAACCACACCGCGGTGGCAGCCACCTCTGTGGAAGGCAGTTCTACCAACGACGGGTGTGCTACGGTGTCGATTTTGATCAGAGGTGCCAACCAGCTTATTTTGGACGAAACCGAAAGATCCATTCACGATGCTCTTTGTGTGATCAGATGCTTGGTGAAAGAAAAGGCGTTGATAGCAGGTGGAGGTGCGCCCGAAATTGAAGTTGCCAGAGTATTGATGGAAGAAAGCAACCAATTGTCTGGATTGGAGCAGTTTGTGTACCAGGAATTCAGTCAGGCTATGGAGATCATTCCCACCACTTTGGCAGAGAACGCTGGTTTGAATCCTATCAATGTCATTACCGACTTGAAAAACAGACACCAGGCCAACGAAAAGAACGCTGGGATTTCTGTGAGAAGATCCGGTACCACAAACACCTACGACGACCATATTTTGCAGCCGGTTTTGGTTTCTACTTCTGCCATTACCTTGGCTGCTGAGTGTGTGAAGAGTATATTGCGTATTGATGATATTGCATTCAGTCGTTAGTGATTTTGTTGTATTGTGCCTGAGTCTTGTGTACATAATATACCAGTATTTATACTTCTTCTATACTTCTTCTATACTTCTTCTATACTTTTTGCTCTTCTTCTATACTTTTTGTATGCTTCTTACTCACATCTGCTATTCTTTTTGCTCTTCTATACTTTTTGCTCTTCTATAACTTCTACAGTCTCTTTAGTTCTCTTATGTAGTCCACTCCCAAACCACAACCGTTCTATTAACTATTTACCTACTGTTTCAAATGGATTCTTACCAAACTTCTCTACTCCTTCAACTTCTTCACCTTCCTGTTAATCAACTTATCTGGATGAATAGCAAAAAAACACTTTCTGTCAATCTGTATGCTTTCCTCTCTCGTAGACTCAATCAACTGTTTGCCAGTAACAATACACTCTTGTATGGTGTTGAATATCTTTTCAACCTGCTCGTTGTGTCCAAACTTTGTCGTCAAATACTGCCCCGTGATGGTGCTATTGCAATCATACATGGCTGCCAACGCTATCTGCGGCGGCGTATACAAAAACGAAACCTCACTTAGCAAAGCATAGGTGTTGAGCCAGTTCTTAGCTTTATCATACAACTCGCCGATTTGATCCACTTTTTCGCCGGCCAAAACCTGCTGAAAATCAAGATAAAACCCGTACAACGGCCTGAAAGGATGATGCACAAGTAATGTAAACTTCAAGCTCAGCAACACTGTAAACTCCAAGTCGAGAATGTCGTTTGGCTCGGTTTTCTGGAGTCCCTTGCAGAACTTTTGTATGGGAATAAAGTAGTTCTCCGACTTTGCAGCAAGAAACAAGCACGTGTAAACCACAAACTTGGGATGGTATTGCATCACCGAGTTTAGAAGATAGAACTTCTTAAAGAACGATAAAGCGGTGGACTTGACCTGGGTTGACATCTTGAAATATTTAGCAGCTTCCAAGATATTTTTGGCGTAGAAGTTGAGATACTTGACCTCCTCTTCCAAACTAATCACTTCCATGAGTTTGGCTGGCTCTAGTTCCGAGGCATGGGCTTCAAAAACCGCCTTGTTGTCGCCTCGAATTTGCTCGTAGCTGTCGTTGAACTTCTTTATCAGACTCAACCGCCCGTTTTCGTTGGTTCTTTGTCTGGTCTCTTCAAGCTGACTGGGTGTGTACGACCAAAGCCTATACTGAGTGGACCTGCGGTAGAGGTCGTCAGCAGACACGAATGTGGGTTGTTTGGACTCGTTTGTCATTCGCGATTTTTCACTTGAGTTGATTTTGGTTGTTTTAGTTGAAACTGAAGAATGTAGTTTGGAGAAGGTAGAGTAGAGTGTGTGGGTGTTGTTTTGAGGATTAGAAGGTGTGGTTGTTGGTTTTTTTTAGAAGAAAACGTACTTTTTTGAACATTTTTCGAAATTCAAGCACTGGAGGTTTGGTGGAGGTTTTTGGTGGAGGTTTGGTGGAGGTTTGGTGGAGGTTTGGTGGAGGTTTTTGGTGGAGGTTTGGTGGAGGTTTGGTGGAGGTTTGGTGGAGGTTTTTGGTGGAGGTTTGGTGGAGGTTTGGTGGAGGTTTGGTGGAGGTTTTTGGTGGAGGTTTGGTGGAGGTTTGGTGGAGGTTTGGTGGAGGTTTTTGGTGGTGGTAGGTGAGTTTATTTGAGTTTATTTGTAGTTAGTTGATGTAATTGAGGCTATTTGAGGCTATTGAGGCTATTGAGGCTATTGAGGTTATTGAGGCTATTCTTGAGTTCAGATTATTTCAGGTTTGAAATATTTTTTGGTTATTCCAGGTTATTTCAGGTTATGTTTTTTATTTTCAGGTTATTCTTGATTATTTCAAATTATTCTTGATTATTTCAAATTATTCTTGATTATTTCAGATCATTCTTGATTATTTCAGATCATTCTTGATTATTTCAAATTATTCTTGATTTCTTTTCGATCAGAGTTTTTCTGGTGTTACTTTCTGATTACTTTCAAATTATTTTATGTCGCTTTCATTATTTTTAACCTGCACTGGGTTACACCTTAAACATCAGATTCAAGTGTGAGTCAAGTGTGAATCAACATCTGAATCAAGTGTGAATCAACATCTGAATCAACATCTAAATCATCTTAACCTCTGAAAACCTGCTCCCCATTAGCTTCTTCCATCAACACTCAAATGAACCATCCAACTATGTCTCAAATCCGAATCTTGAAGTAAACCACATTATTATTCAAATAATACCTCCGACTTTATCGTCTGTTGATGTCTATAAAATATTTTCGGCTAATGTCTGTAAGTCTGAAGTGTGAACCGTCGGTAACTTCTACAAGGGTTAGACAAGAACTGGTGCTTTCTACTTCTGGTGCTTTCTACTTCTGGTGCTTTCTACTTCTGGTGCTTTCTACTTACTGGTGCTTTCTACTTACTGGTGCTTTCTACTTCTGGTGCTTTCTACTTACTGGTGCTTTCTACTTACCGGTGCACTGCTTTGGTAGCTGGAGCACTGATTTAGTTGCTGCTACCGAACTTTCAACAGTGTACACAATTACTGCCAGTACCAAGAGTTACCAACCTAGCTATGACATACGTAATACTCTTCTGAGTGATATTCTCTTACACCGACGGATGTGGTCTAGTCTTAAACCTCCTGGAAATTCTTTTTATTACACCGTACACACATAACCTGAAATCTTACCAATACCAATGAACCTGCAACCTTACTAATGTAAACCCTGCAACCTTGCTAATATCAAACCTGAAACTGTTTATATGAAACTCGAATGTCGCAAATTGTCATGTCGGGAATAGCTTCAAGGTGGGGCAGCAGTTTCACCCAATGTCGCGTACAATTTCACTTACTTCATTTAATTTCACCTCTAACTTCATTTGCAACCTTCCAACACCAAAACATCTTCTCCAGCATCTTCTCCAATGCCATTAAAACCTTCTCCAACTTCATTCTAATTTCACCTCCACTACGTCCTCCACTACGTCCTCCACTACGTCCTCCACTACGTCCTCCACTACGTCCTCCACTACGTCCCCCAAATATTTCCCCCAACTACGTCCTCCACTACGTCCCCCAAACTACATCACCCAAACTACAAACGCACGTATATTCTACACCAACCTCACAGATCTCGTCAACCCCTTCTTGATACCCGTCTTTTCTCCCTCGTACGGTCCCTTGGTACCCTCGTACACCTGTCTCACAGACTTGAGCTTCTTCTGTGCTTTTTCGTGCTTCTTTCTCTTCTTGACTCTGGCATTTCTCACCTCCTTTCTCTTCTTAGCCGTCAATCCCTTGTTCTTCATGATCTGGAAGTTAAGGGCTCTCTTTCCGTTTTCATCTGCCAACTCCTGTGACTCTGCCAACTTTCCTTCCTTTGCAAGCTTGACTGCCTGTTTATGAGCCAGCTTTCTCGATTCGACCTTTTGGGTTTTGGAATCCTTGATCATGTTGTAGTAGTCGTTATCATTAATGTCGTTTGCTAGTTGCTGTTCATCGGCATCGATATCTTCGCCGTCCAAGTCACCACCTTCCATACCTCTTTTTCTAGCTTCTTCAAGAAGACGTTGTTTTCTTTCAAAGAGTCTTTCCTTGTAGGGCAAGTCCAAGTCTCCGGAGAACCGTTCGGGGTTACTTGTGAGGGACTTATCGATTTTGGCGGTGTAGAAACGAAGCGACTTCTTTTTCTTTTGTTTTTCTTCTTCGTTGATATCGTCGGTGGCTTCTGAGAAGTCGTCAAAGGTCTTTGAAGATTTGAAGGTTCTTTTGGACGAAATATCAAGTTCGGCGTCGGACTCTTCTGATTCGGCTTCGTCTTCCGAAGGTTCTTGCTCGGATTCGGAACCCTCCTCTTCGTTGTCTATTTCTGCATCTTCCAGTTCCATGCCCTGATCAATGGCATCAACAAACTGTTCGGTATCATGTAATCCCTCCACATCCTTCCAGATCTGTCTGGTGGTAAGAATACTCTCCATCACAGAATGCTCCTTCATGCTTGCAAACGGCTCGTTGTTCTTTATGTGGTCAACAAAGATCGAAAAGTACGACGAAACTGCACTCAAGTACGCCGTCAACGCCGCTCTTTTCAACTCCACAACCGGCCCGTCGCCCAAACCTTGTAAAAGAGGCTGCAAGCTGGTCAATTCCAGTAGCAATGGAACAAACTCCGGGAAAGAACTGCTAAGAAGCTGCATTTTCTCAGCGGTGTCCAACTTACCGAGTTCAACGTCGTGGTTTATGACTAGTTTTGTGTTTTCAGCATCAAAAGAGTGTGCTTTTTTGGTCCAGTCCATCATATCTTCGTCCATGTAGTCGTCCATACCAAGTTCTTGCATTTGTTTCTTCTGCTGCCTTATGGCTTCGTGTGCCATTTCTTTGGTATCGTCACCGCCATAGTAGTTCTTTCTGCCACCCCAGTTTTCTTCTTCTTCCGAGTCGTTTTCGTCTTCCGAATCGTTTTCGTCTTCCGAATCGTTTTCCTCGTTTTCGTTTTCCTCGTCTTCCCCGTCTTCACTCGTTTCGTCGTCTTCGTGCAAATCCATCACCTCATCGTCTGAGCTCATCTCATCGCCACCCACTCCATATTCTCCTGCCTGTTCCAACATCACTTTTTCTCGGTTCAAATGGAACGCATCGATTTCATTCTCGAAAACACTCATGTTTCTTCGTACGCTGGGTCTTTGCCTGCAATCTCTGTCGTTGCACCTCAAATCACCAGTAATAAAAGATGTTTGTGTGAAGAAATTATCTCATCGAAAAATGCGAAAAAATGCGAAAAAATGCGACACAAAATTAAATTTTGAACTTGCAACAACTTTTGCAGAACTTTTAGAACATTTCTTCGCTTTGCACAAGAATCCGGGGAAACCAAAGATGTCACAGAGACTCGACTCGCTCACGAAGAAGGCGCCGCTCAAGTTCAAGCCGAAAGCGGTGGAAAGAAAGTCCAAAGAAGAAAGAGACCGTGTCAAAAAAGAACCGGAGCCACTCACCAAACCAGTTCGTGGAGGTCCTAGAACCAGGGGAAGAGGCGGAAGACACAATAACTATGCTGGAACCCACGTTTTGTCGTCGGGACTTCTTTCAGCCGGCGCTGTGTCGTCGGGGCTTTCCGAAAGAAGGTTTGGGTCGTCTCCCAGCCCTGAGTTTATCAACAATTTGAAGCTAAAGGAAGGCAGAAAGAGCTCTGATTCCGACGATGACGACGACGTCACCAAAATAGACATGAATAGAGATTACACTTTTGCAGAGGAAGAAACGGTGTTGTTTCCGGTGAGACCAGACAGGAGAATCGTAGACGGGTTCAGTGCCACGCCTAAGGAACAGAGCCCTGTCAAAGAAGAAAGAGAAGAAAGTCCCGTAAAAGAAGAAACCGTCAAACAAGAGCCTGGTGAAACCCAAACAGAATTGCAGAATATTCTTGCCTCCAAAGCACATTTGGAATCGAAAATAGCACAGCCTGTGGATTTATTGGACAGAGAAGAGCACGAGAAGCTCACCGACGACTATGCTCAGATATGGGACAGTGTAACCAAGAGATTCAGCCAGTTGCACACCGATGAGAAGTATGTATTATTTCAGTTACCAAAGGTTTTGCCGGAGTATTTGCAGATGCAAACCGAGTCACCACAAACCACATTTGCATCGCAAGTTCCTCGATTGAACGGCCAGGTTGGCACATTGAACGTGCATCAGTCTGGAAGAGTGACCATGAACCTTGGAAATGATATCAACTTGGATGTGACTGCAGGAGTTGGTGCCAACTTCCTCCAGGAATTGGTGGTGTTGGATATGACAGAAGAACCGGCTGTAAAGGGAGAGGAGAGTGCTATTGAGGACGAGGAAGACAGTATCCACGGGAGTGTGACGAAGTTGGGGGATGTGGATGGGAAGTTCATAGCCACTCCTATTATATGAGAGGGAGAAGTGTAAGAGTTAGGCAAGTGTTAAGAGTTTAGACAAGTTTTCGTTAACGAGAGGTTTTAGATAAGAAGTACCGAAACAAGTACAGAAAACACAGAAAACCACTACAAAACCACTACAAAACCACAGAAAACCACTACAAACTACAAAACCACTACTACCATCTCTATTATAATAAATACAATTAATGGTTGATCAACCTGCTGGTCAAAGCTTCCAAGTCTTCTAAAGTCTCGGGCTCATTGACCTCAATAACATCATCCACCTTCTCTTTATCTTCAGTTTCAAACCACTTGGGTTTCTTTGGCTGTGGTTCTGGCAGTGGTTCCTCATACTCCATATCTCTATCAAGGTCGGCGTCGAGGGTCACCATATCTCTATCAAGGTCAGCTCCGAGGGTCTCGTCTTCGCTCTGTTCTCTTGCGAGTCTTTCAAGTTCCTTTCTTCTTCTCTTCTTTTCATCTCTCTTTTCTTTGGCAGTCTTTTTATCCTCCACGTCGGCCTCGTCCATGTATTCGCTTTCCTTATCCACGAATTTGGCCTTCTGTTCTTTGGCATCTCCGGCTTTTTTGAAGTCTTCTTCGTCTTCCAACTCATAAATCGGATGTGCCCCACCGTCGTCATCAAAAACAACCTTGGTAGGGTTTCCTTTACCTGCAAGACTGGCTTTTTTGGAAAGGGCCTTTTTGGCCAGCCTTTTAGACGCTGGAACCGTCAAATCCGGAAGCTCTGTGTCCAATACGTGATCTTGACGCTTCACCACCATGAAGTCGTCGTCGTCTTCTGTTTTGGCGGTGCTCAAGTTGCCAGTCATATTCAAATAATGTTCGGATAACACCGTCTGGTTTTTTCTTTCAAACATCCGGTCGTACTTGGTTCTGACCTTCTTCTCGTCCTTGTCCTCCTCGCCATCGTCATTTGTGTTTTCCAACATCGTCAACTTTCTACTCTGGTTCTTCTTTTCCTTGCTGGCAGTACCACCTTTGATTTTGATGTTAGGAGCTCCTGGTAATCCTAAGCTTGCAGCGAACTCTTCGGTTGGCAATTCGTCCACTTTGAACACATCCCTGTCCTTCTGAATATACACCGATTTGAAATAGGAGATGAACGCTCTCTGGCCCAAGTTCTTCAACATTGGGTCTTTGAAACACAACGACTGCAATTGCGGCTTGATTGTCTTTTTCGACTTCAGCTTGATGTTCATGTTCTTGATTTGGATCTTGTTGGCCGATAACCTCTTCAAAAACCCTTCTTCTTCGCTTGGAAGAAGCATCAACAATGACTTACCCTCACGCCCAAATCTGGCCGCTCTTCCTACTCTATGCACATACGTGGCAGCGTCTTCGGGACAGTCCACCTGGATAACCCAGTCGATGGCCGGAAAATCAAGCCCTCTTGCAACGATATCGGTTGCAAACAAACAAGCATGTTGGGCCTGCGAGAACTTCACGGTGGTTTCCAAACGAGACGTTTGTTTGTGACGTCCATACAACTTAAGCAAGCTGATACCTGGCTGAAGCTTTCTGAACGTCTCGTGGGCATATTGCACCTGTTTGGACGAAGAAAAGAACACTAGGATCTTGGATTTGAGATGCGATTTGATGAAAGACCACAACACGTCGAGTTTATCGTTCAAGGGGACTTTGACGTAGAACTGATCCAACGAATCAGGCGTGGCGCTATCTGCATCTGAAGACACTCCGATCCGTTTGGGATTGGTCAAAGAAAGTCTGGCCAAATCCTGAACACTTTCGCTCTGGGTAGCTGAAAAGAGAAGCGTCTGTCTGGTAGGTGGTAAATGACCCACAATGCTGTCAATCTGGGCCTTGAACCCCATATCCAAGCACCGGTCGGCTTCGTCTAGCACCAATACCTGCAAGTTTGCCGTTTCAAGCCCTACGGTTTCGTTCATGTGCTGAGAAATACGCCCCGGCGTACCCACGAGAATGTTCATCTTGGACACTCTCTCCTTTTCGAATTTCACGTCTTTTCCACCGGTTACCAACCCAGCAGAGAACTGGGTGTGTTTCCCGATCTTGGTCAATACTTCGAATATCTGAACTGCCAATTCTCTGGTAGGAGATACGATCAAGGCAGCCAACCCATCAAATTCTGTGATTTTGTTCCGCCAAAGAGATTCCAACACCGGGATTAAAAATGCTAGGGTCTTTCCTGACCCTGTTTTGGCAGTGGCCATGATATCTTCACCTTTAAGTGCATAAGGAATGGATTTCTTTTGGATATCAGTGAGTGATACAAAACTGGCTTCAGTGAGTCCTTTCACAGTGTTTTGGGAAATGGGAAGTTGCGAGAATTGAGAAACTGACTCTGAAGGGGTGTATTCGGATATACGCTTGTTGAGATCTGATAGTTCTTTTTCTTCTTTCCGACGAAGAAATGCCTTCTGTTGCTTGTTTTTGGAAGCAGCTCTGTTCATGATGAGATGAGATGCGATGAATTTTTTCTGTCGCGGTTGGTACGAAAGAGCTGGTGAGACTTGGACCGAGTAGGCACCAGAGTTGGTGAGACTTGGGCTGAGGTGGTGAGACTTGGACCGAGTAGGCACCAGAGTTGGTGAGACTTGGACCGAGTAGGCACCAGAGTTGGTGAGACTTGGACTGGGGTTTGTGAGGAAAATAGTGAGAAGAACGAAGTGAATACTGTGATACTAAGGCAGCTGTTAAGGCTATATTATTAAGGATGTAATACCAAGTTGCAGTACTAATTTGCTGTACCAAGTTTGTAATACCAATTTAATACTTCGAACATCTACTATGTCCAATAACTAAAAATTCAATATCTCTGAATACTGAAAACACAAGTCCCCATATTTATCAAACTGTCTCCTGCTAAGAAGATCGTAGCATATTTTGGTGGCAGGAATCTTGTAGTTATAAGTTATGTTATCAAATAACTTCCGCAAGTATTCTTCGTCAGTGTTTTCCACTATATGTTCGTCCACTATAAGCTCTATCAATAAACCTTTGAAGCTTCCATGCAAAAACACATTGGAGGTTTTGACTATCAAGTTTCCGTTCTCCAACTCGTAAATCTGACCCCCGTCACCTCTGATGTTTTGTCTTAAACTCCAAAGGCTCTGCAATTTATTTGCAACAAACATGTCAAACGGGTCATTAAGCCCGGTGGTTGCTCCCTGGTGTAAATGTGGATTGGGAATGGTGGCGATTCTTGTACTATCGCCCACCTCTTCATCAATTGCAGATGTGAGCACGGCAGCGGATCTTTTATTAATTAAACTGATGCATGAGTCGTTCAAATATGACGGCGATAGCGTATGGAGAAACTTAGACTCGTCGGATACTTCCAAGTGCAATTTATCGGGGGGGATGGAAAACTGGTTGTTTTTGAAGATTTTAAACGAGAAGCCCCAGGACCCTTTTAAATTGGGTAACTCGTTAGAAAGCTGGTCGTGGAACTGGGTAATGGACTCGGGGTTGGCATTGGGGTTTAGTATGACACTGAGGTTAGTGGTTTATTAGGAGGCCTATGGGTTTTATACGTACGCTGAAACCATTTTGCGGGTTTTGGTTTTAGTTTTTTGTGGTTTTTGAGTTTTGGTTTTTGAGTTTTGGTTTTTGAGTTTTGGTT